>BOPP01000053.1:1491945-1506531 GCA_017312745.1 Gryllus bimaculatus | reverse complement strand
ATCTACCGTTTCAAATGCGAGAATTGTGCAAAATTGTAAGCCTAAATCAGTCCAAAGGGAGACGTTCGCGCGCTTTCTAGAGGTCGGGACAGTGCCGCGCATCTCGGCAACACCGCGTGCGCAACGCGCTTCATTCAAATCGATTGACGAGATCGAGTTCGTCCATTCCTCTGGATCTTCTGAGAGCAATTAAAATTTTCTCCCTCCTGGAGAACATTGCGTTTGATAGTAATCACGTATTCAGAAAAGCTGGAATTTGATGGATACAATGATTAGTGCGATATGAATGAAAATATTAATTCAATTAATATTCCCAATGCCTCACTTTGATACTACTCCCTATGAGAAAATAGGTGATCTTGAGAGTTTACTGAATTGTTCAAACATTCAGTACAGTAATATATTTTATATTTTGCCGTTATGTACGTTTTTGCTTCTGAACAATGATTATTTATTTTATTATTCGAAAATTATTCAGATTCTCCTTTTTATTCTGGAGATACACAGTGGATTCTCATTGCTTTATGCACCACAGTTGCTTACACAGGACTCAAAGCAAAAATATTTAGCATAGATCAGCACTTCAATCTGTAGAGCTACTGAGTGGGCATTCAATTCAGGATGAAATAGACCTTTTAATAGCTTCAAATGCGTTGCAATGATAATATACTGTTTTGCTGGTGTTAATATCAACCATTCAAGGTAAAAAAGAATGCAGAGCTGGATTTCCTCCTAGCAAATTAAGGCTTGGGACTCCCATCCCCATGCCTGGCTTTTTAAAATAAATATTAAAAACTTCATAAAAGGTTTGTTTGAATAATCATCAATCAAATAATTTACTGAACAACAAAGTTTGATTTTAAAAATAAATTGCATGGAACCATAAGAAACCAACCGTGTATTTATAAATGAGAAATTGAAAAAGCAATCTGTTAATTACCGTATGTATTGGAACAATGATTTATTCTGTCAAAATTAGCGTTTTTTAGATTTATTCATAGTTAGTTTTAAAGATTTTTCTGAAGGAGTCCTATTATAGTGTTGTGCTTGAAAGCCTACAATATCTGAATCCGCCCATGGGCAAATTTAATAATTACATTTGTAATTAAGAATTACATTTTATTGAAATTGTAAGAGGAATGATATATTCATCCTTTGGTGGTTTTATTTTTTTTATAGAAACCCCTTTTCTCTTCAGCACTATATTTTATCTAATTGTTTGCATTTCCTGAACAGTAGTAATGCATTTTCAATGGTTCTCCTGTCTTATTTTCAAAATATGTAAATCTCTTTTCATTCTGAGTGCAACATCAAGACAAAATAAATTGATTATAAAAGACTATGCCACTAGGAAATCTCTTTAGAAGATTTTATCTCCAACAATGTTATTATTTTATTATTGAAGGTCTTAATAATACAACTCTCAGAATTATCTGATGCAGTAATTTCATTTTGTTAGCTGCAACTTGATACGTACGTTACACAATAATCTGCATCTAAATTAACATCATAACACGATATAAAATTATACTGAAAGCCAGCAAATAGTTTCTATGAATTATACGCACCGCTGGAAATAATATGGCACATTGCAATTGCAAAAATAGTTTTAAAACGTCAATCAAAACTATTAAAAATATATGAAATTGAGCATGCAGTTTAATTAACTAAGCAAAAATAAAATAGGGAAAAAGAGAAACAACACAGAAAACAACAACAAAAATTGTATAAGAAGGATAATAAGGAGCAGTAGGAGTCAATGATTAGTTGTCTGTGAAATTATATATAAAGCTTTATACAGTGTTGAAGAGAACCAAACTGTTGATCTTGCTGCTAAGCAATCTAAGGTTTGTCCTACCATTGGCTCAGGTGATTCAAGAATTAAAAATTAGAGGGAAACAAACATTGAAAAAATATTTGAAAACTTTTTAAATTGTTAATATTACACTGTTCTCGTGATATTGGGGGAATTATTTCGTTCTCTTTCAAATTCCGCTTTGGAAATAAACCTTCCATCAGACTGAGATATTTACTGCGTGTCGACCGAACTTTGAAGAAGCATGACCCTGAGCAGTCATGCCAATCTCAAGGACATTACGGCGTTGCCCAATTTACTGAAGACTTTTCACCTAACTCAAACATGGAAACTTTTGCCATTATTAGCTATCACTGAGCAAAAATATATACATATGTGTCTATAAAGTTACTTTTTCTGATTCTGCTCGTACTAATTGTGTAATAGTTTTTTTTATGTTGAATCTTATGCTTCAATTCTTCATTCCATGACCACGTGATATGTTGGTACTAGTTAAGAAACTAGTCAACGGTAGCTCTTTATGTATTAAAATATTTTTATTATACATCTATGAAACTAAATTAATTCGAATAATTAAATAAAACTCAGCATAAAAGTCCTTATTTAGTTTAGGTCGATCTCACAATACCCACTTATATCGCAAATAATTATTATTGAACGTAATATGGACTCTCTATCTACTAGGGAATATTTCGCTCTAACCACCTTAAACCATTCTTTACGAATTTCGTGGTTTTTACTTCATGTTACAACTGCATCCAGTGCCCGCACACTCTGAATCGAACCTTGAAGGCCTTCAAAACATTTTTACTAAGCTTTCTGCACTTCGCATCTGATGGCAATGCTAGCTCGTCGCGTCTAACATGGAAAAGCGCGGTATTCTCAGAATGTTGCTCCACATGGTTCGAACGAGGAGCTGCTCAATTACAATCTTAAACTAAATGGTTTTGTGAAAAAAGTATGCACAAAATAAAATATAAACATATGAAGCTCAGACAACTTAAGCCAACATTTTTTAAAACAATATTCTTCTGTTCTAGAAATATGAAAAAAAGGGCCTACAAAATACAGCTAATTAACAAAGAACCAAAAATAAATATCGTAAACATAAATTAAATATTTTCCCCCAAACAACTTCCAAATAAAACCATGAATTTATGTTGCGTTTTTGCAACGTCGGCCTTTAATGGGAGCAATGACGGTATATGAAAATGTAACATTGTTTAGGAAGTTGCAGTGTGATACGAACAATTTTATTTATTGAGTCAAAAAACAGTAATAACTGTTTGGGCCAGTTTCATCAACCGGAATCAAGATGATGATCCCGAGTTGATCCGGGTCAACATCAGTTTGATCCCGTTGTACGTTTCTCCACGAATCAACGTGTCTGACTCGGGTCAAATTTTACTCGCAATTGATCCGTCGCTAAACGATTACGGCCGGATCAGCCAAACGTGCGCAAAGTGAAGTTGCATTTACTGTATTTTTTTTCTCAATTCCGCGTCTCCTAGCTCCTAAGAGCGTTGAGCGCACATTGGAGTAATTCTCCGTTACAAGCGCCGTCTAGGGGCCGCTGAGTAGTCGTAGTCACGACAGTCACAGTGAAGTCAGGGACAGGTAGCGTCTTCGCTCTGCACCCTGCGACATCTGCCTGTCAGCCAGAATTGGGAAGGAATAAGGATAGGGACAAGGGTTGCACTAGCCCCAGTGAAGCTAACTCGTTTTTGTCGTAACAAATTTCGCATGAGGTTCTACGGGGATTCTGACTTGGTTGCGATTCACTAAAATAATGTATAGAAAATAAAGACGATCATTCTGACTGCATTTTGGGAAATATGTTGGGTAAATTTATTCCCCCCATTCGCTGAAGGGAAATTTGTGCTGAACGGAAAAATTACATTTGTGGAACATAAATTGAAATGACTGCTACAAGTTATGTTCAAGACTTTTTCCCTGACTTTGAAAAAAATGTAAACTATAGAATTAATGTGATGCTACAATTTTATTATATATTTGTTACCAATTTGAATGTAAATCCGAATTTAAAAAATAAATTTGTCAATAGACTACATGTTGAAATTATATTTTAAGTTTATTGTACGTTGTTAGTTGAAATAGCGGATGAAAATATTTCTAAGTCTTCAAAAAAATATGGATACTCTTATGTTCCATAATTATACATAAAATCTACATGGATTTTAATTAAAATATTGAATTTAATTTCGAATTACAATAATATCTCTCTTGTACAAGACATTAACTTTTATGTACCTAAGTACACGATAATACATTGATTTTAATTTAAGCGATAAATTTAGTGGATTAGTACAAACATATTAATCTCGTTTTAATATACAAGATACTATAAGTTTCATGCATGTCGTACATTAAATCTACACTGAGTTCTATTTAAGCATTAAATTTATAAATATATTAATCTCGTTTTAATGTACAGTATTAGGTACATTCTTATGTCCATTTAACACTTGTTTGTTACAAAGACCCGGCAATGAGAATTTTTTTGCCGAAATTTCTTTTTCTGGCAGACGAATATATAAGTTTATCTTCTTAAGAAAAACTTTGCGAGGCGAGAAAGTAAATTATATATAGTAAGTATATATAGAAAGTAAAGTATATATAGTAATGTTTAGCTCAGTCGGGCCGCTGGTTCATTCCTATAATGAATGGCTGGAA
Source organism: Gryllus bimaculatus (assembly GCA_017312745.1). Classification (NCBI taxonomy): domain Eukaryota; kingdom Metazoa; phylum Arthropoda; class Insecta; order Orthoptera; family Gryllidae; genus Gryllus; species Gryllus bimaculatus. The sequence goes on along the minus strand of BOPP01000053.1, from coordinate 1,502,021 downwards.
GAGAAGGGAGGTTATGAAAATATCTATTGAATCATTTCATTAATTGGGTAAAAATTAATTTATTCCTGACAACATTAGCTGCCAGGGACGTTACTCGTCGCAAGAGAGCGACAAAGACTGCATACCAACTTTACGCAATGAGCTCATGGTTCTAATAGCTAGGAAGAAAAGTCTTAACACTAACATTGGGGTTTGTCTACAATAATTCATGCATTACTAAGTTATAAAAAACTGCCTGAGCGCGGCAACGCTGAAACTTTCGCCGGAATACCCAACGAGGGAACCCTGTGACGTAATCAGGGGAGAGACTTCATCTCCGGTTAAATATCGGATTATCACCACTGGTTGTCGGCGCCTCCGCAGACCGGCTGGATGGCTGTCCTCGTCTAGTGATTCACCCCCGCTCTGGAGAGGGCTGGCGGCGTGGTGCGGCGAAGCGGGGTGGTGATCAGGTCACCGACTCCCCATTCAGCTCTTCTCCTCAGCTGGCGGCGTGGTGCGTCTCGGAGTCGTCAAAGGCGGGCGGGCACAGAGTCAGCTCGAGGACACATGGGCGCCAGGTGGGCGTAATGCGGACTTGAATGGGCCCGCGACGGCACTATGCGGCGAACGCAGATTGACATGTAGTCTGCGCGGGTCTTAGGTTCGGTGAAAAATCGCGTTCGGTGGCAAAGTTCAGCTCTACGAGCCGAAATTAACAATGTTCCGAAATTAACAACTCCACCGAGTCTTAGCTAAGAGTCACGTCTTTTCTCCTACAAGTCCCGATCAGTAATGTAATGCTTCTCTCAGTCGCGATCGGTAGAAAAGTTCTGTAATGCTAAATCGCGATCGATGGCAAAGTTCTGTAATGCAATGTTTCTATAAGTCGCGATCGAGAAAAAGTCTTGTAAAGCAATCTCTAGTGTAATCTTTCGTGTCATCTGTAATGGGTAATGTTTCTCTCTACTCTGCTCCCGGCTGAGATCGCCTCCGTTTCCCCCTCCCGAAAAGGTCTCAAGACCCGTAGCTTTGCCTCTTCCCTCACGGGGAGATGTCTCATAGGCCGAAACTATATGCGTCGCAATTTTGTCACCCAATCGGGACGCACTGTTCCTGGAATTTTCCTGGGCGATCTCTCTCTAATTCTGGAAGCATCTCTTGCAGCTGCCCGAACACGTGTTCAGGCGGCTTTGTTTTCGGAAACATAATTCTTCGGCGTCGTGATCGGCAGCCGGCGACGGTCTGGGGTGTCTGTCTCCGGGCCAAGATGCGCGTGGTCATTTTTTGCTAAGTGCGCGGGGGCTCCTCGAAGGGAAAGTGGGGAAAGGTCTTCCCTAAGGATCGGCAGCCGATGAGGGTCGTGCAACGGGCGAGCGCCGAGCGGGCGGCTTGTCGTAAATAAGATTGCTGCGAACGGCACCCTATTTGGTGGGCGGTCAGGGCAGCTGGCCCGTTGAAAAGGATCCTTTGTGATTAATATAATTAAATTTGGTTACGCCACAATATATATATATATATATATATATATATATATATATATATATATATATATGTAAAACAGGTAAAACTCTTAAAAAGACGGATATAGCCGGGACATACCTATAAAACTGGGCTATCTTATTGAAAATTGATCGTGTGGTCACCTTGTTAGATTGTTAGATTGCATACTAATCGAGAAACTGCCTATCCAGTAATATAAATTGATAAAATAAATAATGATAAAAAATAAATTAGTAAATGTATTGATAATTGATAAAAAAAAATATGTGAGTTCGTATTCACCAACCAATCAATTAGTTTAGCTCAAAAGCATTGCATTCTTCTGTATGAAATAATAAAATTCAACTTCAACTTCATGTGATACTTTAAACCCATTGTGCATGTTTAGCCGATAATTTTTTGCCTTTGAGCGCACTAAAGCGTGTCACAATATTATTTAACAGAAGAAGCATTCTTGGCTGCCTGTATTTTGGAAAAAAATATTTATTTTATTTCAAACCTGATTAAACTTGAAATAATTATAAAAGAAATGAAAGCAAAAGTGATCAATAAAAATGCATGTCTCCAAGTCATTTCAAAAAATTATCCGAAGATGTTCTTAAAAATATTATTTGTAATCAGTTATCCTGATAATAGATTATATGAATTCATGATGACATTAACAGAAGAAACACATTTGTAGTACTGAGGATATGTTTATGAAATAGAAGTTTGTTCAAGATAATTGATTTTTTAATATTTGTTTTTAGATTTGTTGCATTTACTGTGTTTTACAGATCTCGAGTACGACTGGTAGTAAATGTTTACAGTGCAAAAAGCTGGCCAAAATTGCTCTCAGGGAAAAAAGAAGAGCAGATACGTCTGAAGCCCAAAATGAGGAAATACAAGCAATAAATGAACGTTTGCAATTGGAGATCCGGGATATCCAAAATGGGATGGAGAACTTGCAGAAACAAAACAACGAACTTACTTTAAAGGTATACATTCAAGTCTTACATTTGTGAATAACATTCCACAATATATTAAAATGTTGAAAGGTATATGGGAAATGTGTAAGTCCTCTCTTATCTGCCTATAAAACGCTAAGGACAGATGACACTTTTCGACAATTTATAAGAAATCATCAATACAGGGAAAAAAGTGTGTTACTGCTGGGCAGGAAATTATTACTCAGTCCGGCATCAGATGATGATATAAGGAACAGATTACAGCAACCCACATTAATCTGCTCACAACTCGGTGACTATGCTTTCTGGGCTCCTAAAATCAGGTTATTATGTCCCTAAAAAGCACGAATTTCAGGGAACATATGGGAGGATGGAGCTTGTAGCAAACGAGCGGGGGCAGTTGGGGGCTGAGTTATCTTTCTCCTGATGTATTCTATACAATGAGATATTCTTGTTACTTCTATTACATTTTTAGGCTTGACTCTTCTGGAGAACCCTTCTTCATGGCATGAAAAGGATAGGAGCAGTAACTCAAAATCTAAGGAAACGTAAATTGAAGAAATGGTTACGGAAACACTATTTCACAACAAAATTGAAGGATTATTTGATTTTCTGTGGAATTCCGGGAGGTCCGATAGCGTTTCCCATGCATTTTACTGGGCATATAAAGTTGCAACTCCCAGTTTGGAGAGTTTCCCTTTTACAGTCTAATAGTAAGCTACTTTCATTGTTAAAACAATTATTTACAAAGTGTAGAATGTTTGTACGGGTTAATCGACTTTAATATAATTTAAAGTACTTACTATTCGTGTTTCAGTACTAAGTGCACAATCTTGTAGTATTTTACATTTCCACGCAAGTTAATATTATGGTTTTGTTGCTTACTTTAAAGTTTCTTGCTACTGAATTCCCTAGTTCTAGATAATGATTAGTGTTACTATGGTTGTGCATCCTTAGGAATAAGAAAGTAAAGGTTTAAATTTGATGACCCTCACTTCAGAGTAGAGAACAAATATTTTCATGACTTAGAATCACAATACTTCCACAAAGGTAATAATTGATATGATGAGTATTGAGTAGAATTTTATTTATCTTCACGAAAATGCTGCAGAGAACTTTGTAGAGTCGAGTCCTTCAAGTATGGTGGGCTTAAGTCAGAAGTTGTTATACGTGGGAAATAGTTGAGAAAGAACGACTTAAAAACTTTAAATAAGCTCTTTCTCATATCTAGTAGCGCTCAATGGACTCAGAACTAGCACACGTTACTCACGTTCAAATACAAAGAACGCCACAATACTGCCAACTTCTAACAAAGTTTATCTCTACGACTGAACACTAAGGAAAGACCCAGCACCATTCCACAACCTAATGAAGTTAACTGCACTGAACTTCTTGTAATCTTTGGCATAGAGACTTCGTAAATATATCTACATTTTGGTTACTGCTGCTGTACTTTAGTTCTGCTGTGTCATCCTTGACCTCGTGCGGCAGCGGCGGCGATGGTGAAACGGTTAGCGTACCGGACTGTTGTACCCAAGTGGGCGGGTTCAAGCCTGATCGAAGCCGTGGATGTTTTGAGGACGAAAAAATCTTCCGTTACGCCTTCCTTCGGCACGGGAAGTAAAGCCGGCTGTTCCCAATGTTAGGGGTTAGTAGCATTGTAAAAGATTCTCAAAGCTAATGACGCCTCTGAGCCCTACAAATTAAATTAAATTGCCAGTTTGTTTGCCCCAAATGAATTATCTCCTTTCCATCTGCTAGTTGGTGAAGGAGCCGTAGCGAAAATGTGTGGTCACAGACGGAAGAGGGGCCTGATGGCCCTCGCCACGTAAAATAAGGCATTAATTCAATTCAATTCGTAAAGTGTCTAATTGCTATATATTTTATCCTGAATATGGCACCGTAGTTTGGGGTATGTGAAATGGCTGCTTGACTGTCACAGCTGAGCACAATTGTTTCATCACTCAAGTCCTGGATCATTAGACACTTCACTTAGGAACTCTCTCAGCCAAAAGGCCTCCCATAGTGTGCCTGTGTCACGTGCTCTGCCTCCACGGTGCAGAGTGCCATCCCCCTTTGTGCTTTGTGCTGCTACAGGCAATGGGACCACCTGCGAGCATCTGCACATACCCATTAACGCTCCTGCGGTCAGCTGTCTGCTCGCCCAGTCTGCGTCACTGTATGCAGCAAGTTTCTGGCCGGTGGGGCTGTAGGAGACGCCATAGCCTTTGGCGTCCTTCAGGCAACGGAAGATCCTCGTTGATTCAGGCAACTCAACGATCCTCACAGCCAAACTTTAGGCAACTCGAAGATCCTCAAAGCCGAGTTACAGAGGCTTGGCTTTGAGCAATATTGAGCCAGTTTCCATACTGCAAAGAATGGTATCTGTTCGGGTGTTTTGTGCTAGATATAGGAGGTTCATACACGCAAAGGTCAATTTTATTCTGTCTAAAACATTTTTTTTCAATTTTGAATTGAGGTTATCGTTTCAGTATCTTCCACTTTGTTTTTAAGTATTTTAAGATTAATTCATTTTTTTCGTTTGGAGCCCCTTTGCTGTTTGTTTATTTCAGGTCACTGTGGGGGTAGGCTGACTTCACATCGTATAGGTCCATGAGCCATTTCTTTCCAAAGCAAACTGCAATCAGTAGTCTTATAGTTTCAATGACGGACATACATTTCATCATAGTGAACACTTTTCTTCTGAGAAAACCCTTTCGCAACCAGTCGCGTCTTGAGGCGTTGAACATCACCCACCATCTTCATAAATACCCATCTGTACATAAAGAGTGTGGCTTCCGAGTGTCTATTAAGGATCCCGGGTCTATTAAGGTACGGGCATTGTCTCCTTAGCGAATCAATATCTTCATTCACGGCTTCCAGCCGCTGAGCCGGCGCAGGAGATTTAATGCATTTACGTAAGAAGTTGGTTCTTCTTTATTACCATACACCTTGTGCAAATGCACATCAGCATCACTCGAGCTCCCTGGGCTTGTAGGATTCGTCCGCCAAAGTGTCACGCCATGCTTTCCCAATGTGCTCTGGGGTCGTCCTCTTTTCCGCTGTTGAACTACTCTATGTTCATCGCCCTCATTGTGGTCATTCACATGTTTTTTTTCACATTGTCTGGAAATCTAAATTCCTACGCCCTTGAATCTGATAAATTTTCGAAGTCCTGATCAGCATCTGGAAAACCTCTAAATTCCTGCTTAGACGTATCTGACGAGTTGTCGTAAACTACTCTAGTTTCTTCTGTTGTACTCGCTGGACGTGATTCACCGTAGCAATTGATGACGACTTTTTCTTCTCCTCCAGATTTACACAGAGTATCCTGCGGATGTCAAAATTCAATTGCAATCGCCGACCGCCAGATGAAAATGTCCTGCAGCACAAAATCTTAAATCTTCCAAGCACTGCTGCGTGAGAAATAAAGGCTTATTGCTCTTTGAAGGGTATTCCATACGCGGTTCTATTTCTGCAGGGACACTGCCTTCGAATGTCTGCATCTGGTTATGATTGGCATTATCCAGAAGTCATAAACATTATTTTTTTTTCTTGGTCTGGACTCATGTGTTTTTAAAAATAGTACGCGGAAGTTAAGCATCAAAATTATCTCCCTTGTTAACATGTCCCTCAGCGCGGCGATTCGTAACACAATAGACCTACTTGCGCAGAGAACTCCGTCCAACATACCCAATATATAGTTTTCTTTCTTTCTTAACATCGTTAATATACTTTTATTTATCTACACCTAAATTTTAATTTAATACACAATGAAAAGAAAGATATAATTGTAAACAATTTTTGAAGCCTTTATTAACATCCGCGAACATTTTCTTAAGCCAAAATTTGAAATATGTGCTAAAATGAATCGAATACACTCATCTAAAGATCATGATCATTTAATTTTTTGTATTTCCATCTTCGATGAATGTTTCATTGAAATTTTGTCTCATCATTAGTGGTTTGAAGTGGCTGCTTTTAAAGAAACATTTTGACTAATTAGAATTATTTAGAAGAAATCTGGAAACAACAAAATTACTTTCTTTTAACTTTTTTACTGCAAAAAATCTTCAGTACCTTTCAATGACACTTATTTAAGTTTGTATCAATGAGCTCTTCTTCCTAAATCATTCATTGATTACGCTTATTATATACTATATGATACTATTACGCTATACACACATACTTACATTATTTCTTTACATAAACATGAAATATTATTTACACATTTGTAATTTGCATTTTATAGAGAAAGTGTCATTATTCTTGATTTTAATGTATGTTTAAATTGATTTGTTTAAGAATGAAGGTCTCGCAGACGATGTTAAAAGGATCTCCAGCAGCCTGACGTTCACTACAAAAAAGCTCAATCAATCGAGAGCAGAGTTTAGTCGGTTGAACCAAAAAATTTTATTATTAAAATATGAATTATCTCAGGTAAGACCACACATGTTTTAAAAATAAAGAATACATTGTAAATTCGAGCTTTCTTCGTGTATTACATTTAAAATATTTATTGCAGAAAAATGTTTAATTTTGTTATTAGTTTCTTTTCATGAGTGTTTAATTAACTGCTCTTATGTAGTTTATAGACCATGAATTTTTAATCAAGATCTCATGAATTTTTAATCTTTCGAAGTAGTTGCATGGAAATCATTGCAAAAATCATGTTCAATATTTTGCCTCCATTCCCATCCTCAAAAACAAGAACATGCATTTTTAACTAGAAATGATTATTTTGATGTCACAGTTTAAGATTATCTACTTTCCTTTTAACTTTCTCGTATATGTAAGTATATACATAGTATACAGAAAGCTATGTAATGCTGCAGGAAAAACCGATTTTTCTACTGAAAAACTAGTATTGATCTGATACACATAGAGTAAACACATCGTCTTCCATTGTGTAATAAATTAATTCCTTCAACACATTGTGTAGTTACATTTCACCCTTCATGGGTTCTTGACACCGAAAAATTAAAAAATAATAATAATAAAAAACGTCTGCTCGTCGCGACGGTCTCTCGCTTGGTCGGTCGGTTGCTGTGTGTCAGTCTATCCATCTGCGAATATCAGTAGATTTAGTTTTTTATTAAATCAAAAAACAGTAAAAAGTATGTAACGTATGGGGGAAAATATAATCTGTGAACGTTTTCTTGAGTTTCAGAATCCCTTCCCATAATTTTAAATATAAATGGTTGAAATGTGAATTAAAGGTAATGATAAATAAATAAAAATAAAATTAAAAAAAAGCGTGAGATTAGCGACTTTTGAAAAACTACACGTTTTCGTTCCCGATTTATAGAAATCGTTTTTGCTACGGTAAATGAACTGCAGATTTTATTTTCTGCATTGCTAACGAAATAGTAACTCGCCCTTACCTCCTACCACTACAAGCAAAAGGAGAGTACAAAAAAATGTGCACATAGTGAAGCTACTCTTACGTTCATAAGCAAAACAAGGGGCCATCTCTGCATTTGCACAATGTGTGAGGGAAACTGGACAAAAACCTGATCGAGATGGGAAAATCTAAACCAGTGATTCCCAATGTTTTTCTTTCATAGACCCCTTTCATGAGAATTGTTTGCTTCGTAGGCCCCCCTTACATTTATAATACACAGCATCCACAATAATAAGATAAAGAATTGCCTATAAATGTCTTTAATGTACCAATATACACAAATATTCTCGAAAATATCTCGATTTTTAATAATCGAATTCTACCCTCTTAAGATGAACCACGGATAAGAAAGAGGAACCAATTTGTATTTTATTATGCCAGGTTTTTTTCTTTATGCCAAGAAACTAAAGTTGTTGCTTTTTTCTTTCTTTCTTTTCTAATGAGATCATGACTGTATTGATCAAGCCCCTGTTCATATTGGACTGTAGACCTCTAATAGACCCCATCATCAATGACCTTCAAAATTTCATCGAACTCCAGGGTGTCTACACCGATCCCATTGTGAACCCCTGATCTTAAACTACTCCTAGGATTTTTTTCTAAAATATTCCGCAATCGATCTGATTGGACACGAAACTTCCATTTTGAAAACAATTTTTTAAACTTTGGGGGCGGAAGCCTCTGGAACATTTTCATAATTGTTCACAATTGGCTCAATTTTAACAAAGGCTTGCAAGAATATAGTAAAATGCACAGTATAATGATGGCATAAGTCCGATTTTCATTGTTAACTCTAAATTTTCGAAAATTACATAAGTTTGATTTTTTGGGCGTCTTCCTACAACTACAAAATTGAATATTTCCATTTATCTTGAAATGAAATTTGTTCTCCACAAAAACTTATTCACACAATGCCATGTTCATTGTTTTGAATTTATTTCGCGCAATTTTGAGTGAGATATGGGCAATATTAAAAACAAGATTGTGTCAAAAACGGCTCCACATCGTTTCTTGAAAAGTTTTGCCCGAATACGGCTAAATTAATTTTTTTAAATGACATTTGCGCAATTTTGTTGCATTCTTTTGTTTTTTCTGAATTTACACAAATGTATTTTTATCTCTCTCACGTCGTTAATATGTACATTACCTGCAATTTGGTATTCTTTATTGTATTTTCTAAACGCTCATTTTCTGAAAAACGTGAAAAAGAAGAAAATTTGTGTGTTTACATTCCGGCTTTACTCTTCTATTTTATTAAGAAAGTCATATTTCAGTTCTGCCCTTAGGGGATCTAGAATTTGTGAGAAAAAGCCCTTTAAGCGGCAGAAACAGCTGGGAATGGGGCGGGGGAAAACAGGATAACTTATCCAGACTAAAGTGATTAAAAACGAGAAAGTGTGCTATTCTATTGTATCACTACAGTTACGTTCTCGTATGCGTGGTGCACTTTCTTTCTTTCTTTCTTTCTTTTTTTCTTTCTTTCTTTCGTTTTCTTTCTTTATTTATTTCTTCCTTCTTCTTCTTCTTCTTCTTCTTCTTCTTCTTCTTCCAAAATGTCCGACCGTGAACAGAAGTAGCGCCTAAAGAATTTGTTGGATTTTCGAAATTAATATTCCCCTATTCGTCTGACTCGACTCGAAGATCTACAATATTGATAAAACAACTACTAAAATTTCCGGGTACTTTACATGAAGACTCTGGTACATTTTCAAAAAGTTCTCAAAATCGACTTCAGAATTTTTTCTTTAAATCTCTTGTAACAATAAGGCTAGTTGCAAAAGGCGACGCAGGTCCGTGACATGACCCAGCGTCCTCGCGGCAGAGTGAGGCAAAGCGCCGATACCGCAAGATGGGACGCATTTCACTCGCTGTTAAAGATGTCGAGTGTTTATGCGATGGGAGTGAATTTGAGTTCTGAATCGGAAGCCAAAAGAGAGTTCGAGTTAGAAACGTAATGTGGCGCCGTTCTGTTGAAGAAGAAAGAAGAAGCGGTAACATGAAAAAAAATGTGAAGCTTTTTCTCTAAGGAGTTAGTTGATGATAATTTTCAGAACAATTTATTAAATTGAACTGTGATCAGTTCAAAGAAGTGCATGATCTGATTAAAAATAAAATTTGCAGAGAGGACAGTAACGCCACAAGGCCCATTGGGACCGAGAAAAAACTAGCTGTGTTTTTTAAGTAAATCTTTATTTTAAAGTATTTTAGTTAATAGTAGAGCCCGGAATTGTAAGCAAAGGAAT
>BOPP01000053.1:1465216-1477990 GCA_017312745.1 Gryllus bimaculatus | reverse complement strand
CTAATAAATACTAAATATTTACAAGCCGTTCACGTCTGTAATTTATTGCCCCGGCAAAGACGCCACACGTTCACTGACCTGCTACGCTGATCTAAAATCTAAACAAAATACCCTGTCCGAGAAACATCGCGGGTAAACACAAGCCCACAACAACTGTTTTCTTTTGAGGTAATTCATCAAACAAGAATCAAAGTATATCATTTTCTTTTAAATGAAACTCAAACCAGGAAGTAACGTCTTAAATGGCTTTGTGGTACCACTCTTTAGCAACTCACTTCAGAGTACCTACTTCTGAATATAAAACTTCTAATTATCCTTTGAAATGCCAGAAGGAATTTTTGCATGGGCACACATTGCAATTGACCTATTATTCTGAAATGGTTCTGCGGGGCACCATGTTATTTGTCTTTCGACCTATTTTGAACAACTTGACAAGTACAACAGTCGAAGCACATAAGAAAATAAAAAAGAGTAACACAGCGGAAAGAGCAAGCAGCCTTTGAGCAGTGGATTGTTAAGGGTTCCTGTGGTTTGTGCTCCACCACGTACCTCAATAGCTTTCGAAGGACCATCATGTTTGTAAGTTAACATCACGCTGTGATGCATCTGAAATGGCAATGGAAATGGCAATAATATTCTAATGGCAGGAGAGCTATCATACAGGAAGGTTTAGAAAATGTTGAATTTATTTAGGTAAGTATAATTAAACTGAGAACAATTGCATACTTTACAAAGATTAATTGAATATTACTTAAAGTTTGAATACCCTAGAAACGTGAATTGAAACTAGTTCATTTAGAACAGCTGTTAGCATTATCACTGAGACAAATGCCTTGTGCAGGTTGAAACACACCGTAGGTATTGTTAAAATTAAGAATGACATTAATGATCCATGACAATGCACATTAAAGGGCACTCTGAGAATATCACTGAATGAATGGTAAGTAGCATGGCATTATCGAGATGAATTTACAACACATAAATAAGGAATTACACATACACTATACCGAAACAATATTGTTGGTGAGACGTGTCTGCGTGGAATGCCACGGGCATGCTGATGCTTGCTGACCAAGTAGGCATATGACTGGCAGGCACTGAGGCAGGTGTTCGGGCCGGCGCGGATTTCGAGGCAAGGAGCAGCAGTTCGGGTTTTCACAATGCAGTAGAAAACTTTAACACTTGTCCCGCTGAGGCATTCATTGTGACAAGTAATGCATTGTTCATATTACGTATGCAGTCCGACTATTACGAGTAATTAGCAAAGAATGCATCCCTGTGAGCAAAATGGTGCAGTATACTCACGCACTGAGTTCGGATAATTGCGTAGTTGTAAATTACACTGTGCATAGCACAAATATAACTGTTCATACACGAAAAAAAAGAACAGTTGCTGTATATTCTTAAGTATACAGTAAGCAAGGGAACTTGTTACAGTATCATGGATCTGCTATACTGCAACTGTTCTTTCTTTTACGTGTAAGCACAAATAATCGAATTACGAGCGATTGTGCCACAGGCGTAAAAAATGTGCAGTCTTTTTAAAGCTAGTTTACTGCAGTTTTTTTAATGTTGGTCTATATTACTCTGTACACATGTTAAATATGTACTGTTCACACGCATTTTGTGAGTTATTGCGGTGATTTGGCACAATTTGTGAGTAGAGTGCAAGCAGGATGGTTATAAGATCACACCCTGCAAGTATCACTGTTCGACGAGTGTCCGTTTCTGGGGCTGAAGGGTGAACGGCTATGGTGGATACCATAGCACTCAGCCAATCGACTTTTGGTTATAATTTGAAATCATTAAGTTACATTGAACTAACTAAAAAAGAGATGCATACGCATATGACAATTTAAAAGTGGACAATTTTGATGAGATTTGCAAAGCTAATATATACTGCTTGTATTACGCAACAGTTCCGAGAACATCGGATCGGGTGGGCTACGTTCGAAGAACTTTCTGGCGAGCGACGACTCCGCGGATGGCTCCGCGTAACATTGTGAAACTGCCGTTGTTTCGTAACATATTCGTAAGAATGATTAAACAAGAACTACAATTGGCATTATATTTGTAGAAAGGTGGATTGCTGTTAAATAACAAGACGTGCAAGACAAAATATGTGAAAATTATAAAATGACACATAATGCATTAAATATGTTTAGGAGGCTTGTTCCCAACACATCGAAGAGAAAAACCAAATTACTCAATAAAACTGAAAAATATTATTACACATCTCAATCAATGTTCCTTAGTTAATTCTGCAGGACTTTCATAATGTTCATTCAGCGTAGCCGAATTCGAGACTCGCGAGTTCCTGGTTGGGTAAGTTAGGTGCCCGGGATCTAACGGCGTCGAACCCCTGGCCGAAGGGATAAAAGGTACTGACTGGGACATGACGAGACGTGACAAAAAAAGTAAAGGAGGGATACTCCTCAAAGGCGCTCAATGTCCAACAAAGGTTAAAGAGTCGCGTTGCGTCAATGACGCAACATTTTTTAAAAAGAAGGTTCAATACCTTTACGTATACTTTCATTTTCTTTTTCTATAACTTTCAGAACATAGAAGTTGATTTCAAAAGTCAGGAATCACGTTCGTAATTTTTGTTGGAATTTAAATGTTTCATCAATCCCTCACGTGTGTTGTCACATGTGATTCGTGATACATATACTCACGACGCATTATTAGCAGAGGGCACCCTTTGCACCTCGGCCGCACCGCCGTGCCACGGGACCCCAACGCGGCTGCCTGTCCGGCTCCGACGCACAGCGAGCGGTCCAGTCGTAGGTTCAGAACAGATGGCCGGTGCCGTTCGCTTGCTGTCCACGACCAGGAATCGTCCAGCGAGCACTAGACGTTCTCTTAGTGAAATCTTTAAATATGCGCTGCTCTGCACTACGCTAGCAAGTAGGGAACAGCTCACGTACTTTTCACAGTTCGGATCAGCTTTTACATGTGTGATTTAAGCAACAGGATTAGTTAAACATGGTCGCAATTGACAGTTTCTTCCATGACTTTCCTCCTTTGACGGCTCCCTTCGTTTCGACATTTTCTTTCATCAAGATCTTTCCGCATCCGTCTTGGTCACACGTTATCTTCAAGTCAACAGTTAGAAAGTTATGTTTCTAGAGATCAATTCTGAGTCTCCCTCTGTTTGCCATTGATATCAATAGCATCACATCAGTAATTCGAGAACCTGTAAAAGCATCTCTCTTCGTTGATATTCTGTTCCTCGAAGAGCACGTTATTGAGAGGCAGTTACAGCTTGCCCTCAACAAACTGCAAGAATAAAGAGATAAAACTGGATCCAAGACTTCCGCCTCAAAATCCAGTTGCATGCACTTCTGTAAATTCATTACCTCCATAATCATCCTGTTCTTTTTCGGAGAGGGCAACTTCCCTTTGTCGAATCTGCTACATTCTTTGGCATGACATTCGACATGAGTTAACATAGCGAAAGCATATGGAAAACATGAAGAGCTGATGTGAATTGCAATTGAACCTCCTTCGTACCCTCACTAGTAGGTCATGGGGTTTTGACCGAGTCTTTTGCAACTATATAGGACCATCATCCGTCCTATTTTAGATTATGGGTGTATTGGTTGTGGGTCAGCGTCTTCATCTACCCTCCGGTCATTGAATACCATACACCGTGGCGGGATACGGATCAGCACTGGCGCCTACCGCACGAGTAGCATTGAATGCCTCTTGGCCGAAGCTGGTTAACCATCTCTGAGTCGAAGGCGAGATATTGTAATTGGCTTCTATTGTGCGAAAGTATCAGCTATAAATACTCCTTCGCGTCAAGCTTCACCGAAGTTACAGGACATCGTACGCACACAGACCATCGTTACCCCATCCTCCGGATATTCCGTGTCCACACGCTTTAGGAGAAATTCGATTCTCCATTCCTGAGAAACCCCTCCTTCTCGAAGTTTGTTCCCCCTTGGAAGCTTCTCCGGCGTAAAATATACTTGAGATTATCACACTTCCCAAAATCGTCAACTACTCCCAGTACATTTCTGGTGGAATTTCAGGAGGCGAAATCCATATATCCCGGCTATAACTTCATATACACTGATGATTCCTCTGATATATACACTGATGATTATAGAGTGTGTCTTCTACTGCCATAGTGCCACGTGGAGTCTTTTAATTGAGTCTTTATGTAGCGTTTAAACTTCAGAAAAATGTGCGCTATTGGTGGCACTTAAGTCCTAAAAGCTCAATCGAATCTATCTCATGCTTCTCTTATTGTGACCCTCTGACAATGATCATCCAACACCAAATCCATAATTTATTGGTGCGTTGTTGTAAATTGTTTTTTGTTTGATCCCTGGTCACTTTGGGATAATACAGAACGAAATCGTTGACCAGGCAGTAAGGCCCACCACGAAGAGTACTAAGGTAGACATCCTCACAGTCCCAACAAATGATACCAAGCTGTTTATATTTTAAACTCACGAGATTCAAGGATTCCATAAAGTTTTGGTTTCCATCTCATGGGTCTAGACGCGAGAAGCTCTTTCTGATCGGATCGATCACTGCCATTTCTCCCACGACGATTTTCTCAGCGGTGACCCACCCCCTACTTGAGATAGTTGCGTGACGGATCTTACCGCGTATTCTCCTGCACTGTTCTAAATTACGACATAGCCGCCGAAGGCATCACCTTGGTAGCTCCCTACCGCAAGTACCTGGAAATCACGAATCTTCTCATTGCAAGCTTTTAGATTTTTACGAGAGACTGACATTTACAGCATTGTCTGAGAGAAGACGATTATGCCAATTGTTTGGCCTTTGATTAAAGATTTTGAACTGTTTATCTTGCTTTTTTGGCCAAGCCCTTTTTAAATAATTGAACGCGTTTATTTTCAATTTTACTCACATTTTACTTTGCATTAAAAATGTTATAGTCTGGCACTGCTACAGTGTATTGCTCTTAAAATAATTTGACACGGGCGCCAATGACCTTTGCTGTTGAGGCACCTTTTAACCTTAATCATCATCGACATTCATCATCATTAAAATTTTGCGGACTCTCGAGTTTAGTTTTTACCAGTGCTCAAATCTTTGGATAAATATGTCCGACTTTCCTTTGCCCTTTTGCCCCATTTGTCCCCCTTTTCCGTTTGCCCCTTGGCACATGTTGTCCCAACGTCTATCTTTTCCCATTTCCCTCCCCCTTGGCCTACTTATTCCCCTCGTCCCATTTCGTTCCATTGTTTCACTTTGTCCCATTAACCCACTTAGTCCCATTGCCCAGTGGCCCTTCTGCCCCCAGTGTAATTTATCCCATTTCCCCACAAAACACATTCCAAAAACATTTTCTACAAAACATCGAGAGTAATGATAATCCTTCACTCATGAAAGGGTTATTTTTTATTTTCAATAACTAGATATAACAAAGAACATTGTATGTAACACGCCCTCTATTAGTCTTTAAGGACTCGTTTAGAGGACTTGTTACATAAATAACTATTTCTTAACGAAATGTTCATCAGAAACAGATATGTAAATAAGATCATGTTCAATTTTTTGAAATTATGAGAAATTTCTGTTTAACATAGCCGCTCTTCAACAATTTTAAATGATTATTTTCTTAAAAAATGTTCTAATTGTTTTCTTGTATGTAGCAAAGTACAATAAAGAAAATTATGCTGTCTTATTTTCGGCGCACTCTACATTTTCGAAAATTGCAAAGAAAAAAAATCATTACAGGAGTACCATATTGATTATAGAAATTTTTTTGTTGCATGAAAGCTTTTTTAAAAAATCAGTTCTTGGAAAACGGTCACATACAATTATTTAAAAATGAGTATTTTCGTAGTTTTACGTATATTTAAAATGGATTTTTTTAATTTCAAGTGTTTCGTTTGATCAACTGTCATTTCGGAATTCTTTTTAATTCTTCTGATTGTTAGAGATGGACATGGAACCATTACGAGGCTTTAGTTTTAGTTATTTAATGTCAAAAACAGTTGGAACGGGAGCAGTGTATTCTGTGAATTATTTCTTAAATTCTGGGCACTTCGAAAGAAGAAAGAAATTGTACAATGTAACAACGTTTAAGATGACAGAATTAATTTTGCTGTATTCATTTGTCTTTTTCAAAAATTACATAAATTATTATTTTTTAATATCACGCCTTTAATATGCAATATTACAGCGATTTGTAAACACTATTGAATTTGTGACTTGAAATGCTTGAAATGACTTCAAATGAAAAATTTCGAAAACTCAAAAATATTCTATGAGAAGAGGTTCAAATTTCGAATTTACAGTAGCGCTTAAATGCCAGTTTCGTAAAAGCTGCTCCACATTTTTCTTAAAAACGGCTCCAAAGAAAAGTGCCATTTAGGACAAGGTTTTACTGTTCTTTAATATTCTTAAAATAGTATTTCCGTTCTACTATAAGGAATCCGAAAAATGAAGAAAATTACAAATAAATGTAGTTTAGTCGGCGATACATTGCACGGTAGCTGGCAAGAGTGCAAATGTGGCAAGTTCGAACAGCTAGACGGGACCAATGGAAATAGAAAATTAAGTCAGTGCTATTCTGTAGCACCTCTAGTTTGATTATATTTTGTTGTTTAATTGTGCGAAAGACGTTTAAGAGAATGGTGATATCCCCGATTTTTCGAAAATTGCAACAAAAAATAATTAAAATTACAAAATTGAAGATAAAAAGTTTTTGACTTTGGGTCTGTTGTATAAAATTAGGTCTTTGAATTGGAGGTCATGTACAAACTATTTTACGGTGTGAAGAATCAACAAAACATGGATTATGGCTTCAGCATAATCCCCCGATGTTATCGGATTTATTTACTTCGCTGTTACGAGAACCCGCCAATAATATTTTTTTCTGGCGAAATTTCGGCCTTTTCTGACGCAAGATTACATATCTTTCTCTTCTTCCGATGAATTCGTATTGGCGAGAAAGTAAAAAGTTGTAAATAAGTAAAATAAAAAGACTTCTCACATATTTCTCATGTACAAGTATGTAAACGTACTTAATCCGAATCTGAAGCTAGAATTTCGTCGCCACCCTCCAGTTCTTTTTTCGCGAAAAAACACCGTGACATTGTATTTTTTCCGGAGATTCTTGTCAGACCCAAGAATTGACACATATTTCTTCATGTACGTCAAAGCACTGAATACGAAGCCAGAATTGCCACACCACCTTCCAGTTTGATTTTAATTGCAACAAACAATGAAATTTACAATGTCGCGGCGTTTTTTCGCGATTTAAAAGACTGGAGGGTCGTGGCGCAATTTTGGATTCAGAATTGGGTTAAGCGCGTTGACATAGAAAAACATGTGTCGAGTCTTTGGGTCTGACAGTAAGCCCCGAAAAAATGCAATGTTACCGCAATTTTTTCGCGATTAAAAAGGTATTCTTAGGGTAATGACGCAATTCTGGTTTCAAATTTGGAATCAGCGCATCGACATACATATAGAAGCTTGTTTGAAGTCTTTAGGTCAGAAAACTTTTTATTTTTTGTGCCTGTGTGATTAATGTTAACAAATAGATACGCGGAAGGGGGAGAATTTGAACACCAAGCTTGATTATTTATGCTGTACACTTTTGTTTGAGATTGTTATAAATCTTCGTGATTTTCAATTCCATCTTCAAAATCGTTTTCTCATTTCATGATTGCAGGCTATCTGTACATTCTCAGAAATTATTTTCATCTCGCGGTTTTCTCAGAGTTGCAAAGCTGCGTAATGCCTCTATCGTCTAAATGCACCGAAAAATACTTGTAGGAAAATTCAATAGATCGCAGCACTATCACAGGGGAATGTACTTTACCGATAAACCCGGATAACGTCTGAACGCATGGCCGATTTTCGATCTGTAAACGCATTTGACGCCTTTTAAATAGAATTTACGCTACGAAGTCCTTTTTCAAAAATCTACCAAAATCTCGAATTTGAAATTAAGTCTCAAACTCCGAGAAAAAATTTAAAAATGTGGGCTTATAGCGCGATGGGGACATGCTTCCTGAATCCAACGCCGTGACATCATGCAAATCGGACGAATAGGAGGGTCGTAAAGTGAAATTTACGAAAACACCTCGCCCCCCTTCCCCTTCTTTGCCGTTGCGTCACCTACCCGATTGTTGGGGCCCTCTGTCGGCGCGGGACAGGACAGGCCAGGCGGCGTGCGGCCAGCCCCGGCGGAGCAGGCGGGATTTGCGGGGATAAACGCAAGCAGACAGTCGGTTCTCGGCTTTCGTCTCATTGCATCTCAGTCTATTTTTCCACTGATACCAAATTAGAGATGCATATACTGTTACTGACTGAAGGTAAACGGTCTGTAATAGTAGTACATAACTATATTTTTCACATATTTCCGTCTTCCTTCGAATACGACTCTTAAAATTGTTTGAGGCAATTACTAAAAAAAAAATATCATTCCGATTTCGAACTGGTTTTAAAAAAGTGACTAATTTTGGTAAATATAACCAATTATTCCATCTCCTCACATCTTATTCGAGATATATTTTACTTCTAATGTTTTCTGTTAACATTCCACCTTGCTCTAAGATCTTCCGGATTCAAATACCGGAAATGAAATGAGCGTAGTATACGCACGAGCTCTTTAATCTACAACTCGATTTTTGAATCTCAAAACGACGGTTTATAAGACTCTTTCTTACTCGAATCTCTAAATTATATACAATATGAATAACATTTACCATTTATTATTACAAAAAAATATCCCCACCTCCCGAAAAAATAATCGGCGGATCCCTCTGCTCGTGACACTCTCCTAACTCCGTAAGCGGAAGGCAATAATACAGACCCTCGTATGCCATCGGAAGCGACGGCAGATCCTGCACAGATTTCCCACTCCCGCCCCTTTGCACGAAGCGCTTCTCCGAAGCGCTCGCGCGAAGGGAACGGAGCTTGCGGAGCTTGTGTGATGATGAGATCGCCGCCTGAAGACGTGCAGTTCACCAGAACCAATACATTGCCTTGTAAAAGTTGTTAAGTGCGAACACTTTTAGCTCTGAGGATGAGAGCTTGTGCAGGACGAATGATACTTATTTTTACATATGTCACACACACCACTATGTGGTAAACACTTTTGTTTTTAATTTTGGTTTTAATTATAATACTGTTACAACTTTTGCAAGTCATTTTAATTGCAATTAATCAATTGACATAGTATGTGAAGTTTCAATTATTCTCAATGTTAGTCAATCTGCAAACGTAACTGAACAAAACATGTCCAATTCCGAAGGAGTTCGTGAAATAGCCTACTACGAACTAGGCTCCGTTTCATCGAAAAGATAAATTTTGAATTGGTACATAAACAAAATCAGAGTTCTAAAATCAGTGCTAACAATTTCACCACATTTTAACACAAGTATTTACTATCACAAAACCATTACACTTTATGTAAACTGGTACAAACTATCATCAATTCTACCAAAACACAAACACCGTATGTCAATGCGCACACGCCTGGAAGAAGTGCAATGCTACAACGTGAAACTAGAGCCATTTAAAAACCATTGAACTTCGCTGCAAACCAACATTAAAAAAACATTACTACTGTATCCCAACGTGTGTGTGGATGGATCGGGGATGAGTTTTCAGTAACACAGCATTGAACTTTAACAAATAAAACATTATTATCTCAGGTGATCATGGTGATAGATGATTTTACATGAATTGTACAAATTAAGCCCTGCGACCTTTTATATATATAAATAAATTTGAATGGTTGGCTCGATACAAAAACTAAATAAATTACATAGGCCGCCATGCATAATGATGCTAATGGCATCTATCTTTAACCTTCGTTCAGTTACTGTTCTTCCGCATTTTAGCGGGAGCAAAGCTAATGATTACCCTGGTTGTTGTTGCGTGGCATTATAAGCACGCACAGCTGGTGATTGTGACCGGCGCAGGCAGCCCGCTGCAGATTACCACGGCCGCGGTCCAGCGCGCCGGGTTCGTCTCCCTCTCCTCTCTCTCAGGCCGTGATCTCCAGGCACTCACGACTCCGAATCGGCGATTACGAATCCGTAATCATTCCGTCTCGAGAGAGCGATCACCACGACGATCCACTATCGAGGGCGGGATGAGCCGCCTATGCACGTGAAAGCGTGCTACTGCGCACCGATAACTGGCTAATGTAACTCGCGGCCAGCGAGAATAATTCCCATTGCCTCGTTTATGTCTCGTTTCGCGAAACTCTTATGTGAATTGGAGCAAAACTTTCGCGATTAAATCTGAGTGAATGTGCTTTGGAAGCCTCGACTCCCTCCTGCGAGTTTCCAAAGTGAATGTTCTTGGAGCTGGAGCTCCTCTCTTGGAGAAACTAAAGTGAATGTTTTGCAGCTCCTCTCCCGTTTCTCGAAGGCTCTGTACCCCCCTTTTCTCCAGTGAGAATCTCTCCTGAATTAAACGAAATGAATTTAGCGGCGTGGCGGGCGGGAGCTTCGACCAATAGCCGCCGATTCCTCGTAACAGCCAAAAATGTTGCGTCGTTTGCCGCCGCGGGCAAGTCTCTCGCGCCGGGGAAAAAACGTTGTGACCTAGATTGCGGATGCGGCCGCACGTGCGCGCCAACGTTCGTTGAGTCGTAAATCTGTCTTCGACCCTTCGACGCGCAGTCGCGAGGGGGAAAGTCTTGAGTGCTCGTGGGGGCGGAGCTTGCCGACAAGTCCCTCCCTTCAAACGGCGGCGACAGCTGGTAACGCATAAATGACCCTCGTACAATTAGTGGGATGACAGGCGCGGGGGTCAGGTACCGCCCTCCCAACGGCCGTGTGACCGCGCTTGATGACGAGATTTTACTGATAGATACCGATGTTGAATTCGCGGCAGCTCGTACCGTTACAACTACATTTTCAAATTTATTTGTAGTTAGTTTCTCTTTTAGTTTATATTTGCCTTTAGTGTTCACATTCGCTAAATGTTTAACTACAAATTCCATAATGTATTCTTTGTATTATTAACTTTCCGCATGCATGGAGCTTACCTTAATCATAAGTGACCAGTGTTCCCAATTAGAAACATCACAAAAATGAAACAAACGAAAATTGTAGTTGATTTTCCAAATGAAAAATTAAAAGGTGAAATGTTATGAAAAATATTTAATGAGTTCAGCTTTAAAAGTTAAAGAAGAGTTGGGAAAAATGTTATTTATATTATAGTCACATGAACGATCTTTGATTAGACTTAGTGGTAAAATACATTCAGGAAGGTAAATCATTGAAGCATTAGCGAGTCCAAGTATCTGCTCATTACCAAAAGTTTAGCAATTTTCTAGTGAGAAATACTGGATCGAAGTTGGTTTCAATTGAATTAAAAAACAGAGCATACAGCATTTTTAAGTAAGGATATAGTCAGAAAGAAGAAGCTAATCACCAATTTGTTCACACAATCAATTTAGTAGTAAATTTTAATTAATTAAACACCACGTGAATTTAAAGAAAATACAAAACTTGCTTGTAACTATGGGCATTTTCTTGTGCCTTACCAATACTATGAAAATGTACATTAACTCATCCATTTCTGAACCTATTAGACACACAGATGCATCCGCAACCAGATTACAGGAAAAAAAACTGTTCCACATGTAAAAAACATAGTTTATTTCATTTACACACTTGACAAAAAAATATCACCTTCTACTTTCACTATTGCAGAAACTTCATCAAGGTACCTTATAAAAACACTGTTGGGACATAAACAACATAACAATATGAAAATTGTACATAGGATTCAATTTTGTATCACCTGCTTTTATAATTAAATATTTATTCAATCGTCCATTTTTTTCAGCACATTTTATATTTTTAAGGTTAAGTATGTTTGAAGCGTAAGAAAGAATCGTCCATAAAATCATGAAACACAAATTTGGAGTACTTGGATCTTCTACCTCTACTTCACTTTGGATATTCACTCAATTCACTTTTATTTAACACTGATAAATTTGAGAGGGAAGGAGAATAAATTCATTGTATTGCTGGCCCCAGTTTTATCACAAACAACGCAATACCTTGCACACTGATAATTACTTCCGAGCAGTATCACAAGTTGGTGTACAGCCAATATGTACAGTTGACTCTGGTTATAGTGAACTTGGATATAGTGAACTTAAGTCACCCTGTCGTTTCACTTACATTACAAATTAGCATAAGAAGATTCGGTTATAGTGATCCTGAACCTCGGTTCTAGGAAATACAGCGATCTAGAAATGAACTCCTCTCTGAAACAGTAACATCACCTCAGTGCCACAAATTCCAACACACGGAAGCTTGAAAAATAAAATTGGCCAAAGTCATAATCGAACAAGTCTCCCCTATGTGATCGTAGCGAATCCAGAATGAGAACCTTACTGATATTCAATGCCACCACAATCCACTGCAGAAACAATGGCTGTCCTGCATGAGCGATCATGCGTTAGCTTACTTTAGTTTCAAGCTTATATTACTTGATATTCTGTTGACAAAGCGCGTTGTGTTCTATGTAGGCGACAGGAAGCGCGCGCGACTGCCACAGCCTGTGATTCCGACGTTCGGACGGGAACGATCAGTTTTATTAGCCGCTCGCACCATTCGCAAACCAAAAGGATATCATATGTTATTAGGTGAGTAAAAAGGCCTTGGAAAAGCGGGACAGAGCAAGAGGTATTGAAGGGTATAAAGACTGCATACGACACCAGACTGTGGACAATGCAGAATCAAGTATGAGAGGAGCACGAATTCTGGAAGAAGGATTGTAAGAGAAGTTACTAATGAAAATATACAA
>BOPP01000053.1:1432179-1465191 GCA_017312745.1 Gryllus bimaculatus | reverse complement strand
TTCAGACGTTATCGGTAAAGTAAATTTTACTTATTTTGGTGCTGCCACGTGGTGGCCACAAATTGTAGTAGTGTCGGGACATTTAGCCTTAACATACTGCAGCATACACTAAACACCGCACCATTGTTCCAGTATCTACAAAAGGAAATCTTTCTTCTCAAACCGAAAGAAAATTAACGGGTGTAGATAGTCTGCCACTCATGTTCTCTGAAATATCGGCAAAGGCCCACTGGTTTTGGTTATCGGCGACCGCCGCGCCGTCTTCCCCTCCCGCCCCCTTTGCAGGAAGCGCTTCTCCGAGAAGGCGCTCGCGAAGGGGAACGGAGCTTGCGGGAGCTTGTGTGATGTTGAGATCGCCGCCTGAAGACGTGCAGTTCACGCAGAACCAATACATTTGCCTTGTCAAAGTTTTAAGTGCGAACACTTTTAGCTCTGAGGATGAGAGCTTGTGCAGGACGAATGATACTTATTTTTACATATGTCACACACCACATGTGGTTAAACACTTTTGTTTTTAATTTTGTTTTAATTATAATACTGTTACAACTTTTGCAAGTCATTTTAATTGCAATTAATCAATTGACATAGTATGTGAAGTTTCAATTATTCTCAATGTTAGTCAATCTGCAACGTAACTGAACAAAACAATGTCCAATTCCGAAGGAGTTCGTGAAATAGCCTACTACGAACTAGGCTCCGTTTCATCGAAAAGATAAATTTTGAAATATGGTACATAAACAAAATCAGAGTTCTAAAATCAGTGCTAACAATTTCACCACATTTTAACACAAGTATTTACTATCACAAAACCATTACACTTTTATGTAAACTGGTACAAACTATCATCAATCTACCAAAACACAAACACGTGTCAATGCGCACACGCCTGGAAGAAGTGCAATGCTACAACGTGAAACTAGAGCCATTTAAAACCATTGAACTTCGCTGCAAACCAACATTAAAAAAAACATTACTACTGTATCCCAACGTGTGTGTGGATGGATCGGGGATGAGGTTTTCAGTAACACAGTCATTGAACTTTAACAAATAAAACATTTATTATCTCAGGTGATCATGGGTGATAGATGATTTTACATGATATTGTACAAATTAGACCCGTGCGACCTTTTTATATATAAAATAAATTTGAATGGTTGGCTCGATACAAAAACTAAATAAATTAATAGGCCGCCATGCATAATGATGCTAATGGCATCTATCTTTACCTTCGTTCAGTTACTGTTCTTCCGCATTTTAGCGGGAGCAAAGCTAATGATTACCCTGGTTGTTGTTGGCGTGGCATTATAGCACGCACAGCTGGTGGGATTGTTGACCGGCGGCAGGGCAGGCCGCTGCAGATTACCACGGCCGCGGTCCAGCGTCGCCGTGTTCGTCTCCCTCTCTCTCTCTCTCAGGCCGGATCTCCAGGCACTCACGACTCGCATCGGCGATTACGAATCGGTAATCATCCGTCTCCTGAATCAGGCGATCACGGACGATCCACTATCGTAGGGCGGGATGAGCCGGCCTATGGCACGTGACAGCGTGCTACTGCGCACCGATAACTGGCTAATGTAACTCGCGGCCAGCGAGAATAATTCCCATTGCCTCGTTTATGTCTCGTTTCGCGAAACTCTTATGTGAATTGGAGCAAAAACTTTCGCCGATTAAATCTTGAGTGAATGTGCTTTGGAAGCTCGACCTCCCTCTGCGAGATTTCCAAAGTGAATGTTCTTGGAGCTGGAGCTCCTCTCTTGGAGAAACTAAAGTGAATGTTTTTGCAGCTCCTCTCCCGTCTTCTCGAAGGCTCTGTACCCCCCTTTTCTCCAGTGAGAATCCTCCTGATTAAACGAAATTGAATTTAGCGGAGCGTGGCGGGGCGGAGCTTCGACCAATAGCCCACGATTCCTCGTAACAGCCAAAAATGTTGCGTCGTTTGCCGCCGCGGGCAAGTCTCTCCGCGGCCGGGGAAAAAACGTTGTGACCTAGATTGCGGATGCGGCCGCACGTGCGCGCCAACGTTCGTTGAGTCGTAAATCTGTCTTTCGACCCTTTCGACGCGCAGTCGCGAGGGGGAAAGTCTTGAGTGCTCGGTGGGGGCGGAGCTTGCCGACAAAGGTCCCTCCCCTTCAAACGGCGGCGACAGCGGTAAGCCATAAATGACCCTCGTACAATATAGTGGGGATGACAGGCGCGGGGGTCAGGTACCGCCCTCCCAACGGCCGCTGTGACCGCGCTTGATGGACGAGATTTTACTGATAGATACCCGATGTTGAATTCGCGGCAGCTCGTACCGTTACACTACATTTTCAAATTTATTTGTAGTTAGTTTCTCTTTTAGTTTATATTTGCCTTTAGTGTTCACATTCGCTAAATGTTTAACTACAAATTCCATAATGTATTTCTTTGTATTATTAACTTTCCTGCATGCATGGAGCTTACCTTAATCATAAGTGACCAGTGTTCCCAATTAGAAACATCACAAAAATGAAACAAACAAAAATTGTAGGTTGATTTTCCAAAAATGAAAAATTAAAAGGTGAAATGTTATATAAAAATATTGTAATGAGTTCAGCCTTTAAAAGTTAAAGAGAGTTGGGAAAAATGTTATTTATATTATAATGTCACATGAACTGATCCTTTGATTAGACTTAGTGAGTAAAATACATTCAGGAAGGTAATCATTGAAGCATTAGCGAGTCAAGTATCTGCTCATTACCAAAAGTTTAGCAATTTTCTAGTGAGAAATACTGGATCGAAGTTGGGTTTCAATTGAATTAAAAAACAGAGCATACAGCCATTTTTAAGTAAGGGATATAGTCAGAAAGAAAGAAGCTAATCACCAATTGGGTTTCACACAATCAATTTAGTAGTAAATTTTAATTAATTAAACACCACGTGAATTTAAAGAAAATACAAAACTTGCTTGTAACTATGGGCATTTCTTGTGCCTTTACCATATCTATGAAAATGTACATTAACGCATCCATTTCTGACACCTATTAGACACACAGATGCATCCGCAACCAGGTTACAGGGAAAAAAAACTGTTCCACATGGTAAAAAACATAGTTTATTTTCATTTACACACTTGACAAAAAAAATCACCTTCTACTTTCACTATTGCAGAAACTTCATCAAGGTACCTTATAAAAACACTGTTGGGACATAAACAACATAACAATATGAAAATTGTAATAGGATTCAATTTTGTATCACCTGCTTTTATAATTAAATATTTATTCAATCGTCCATTTTTTTCAGCACATTTATATTTTTTAAGAGTTAAGTATGTTTGAAGCTAGTAAGAAAGAATCGTCCATAAATCATGAAACACAAATTTGGAGTACTTTGGATCTTCTACCTCTACTTCACTTTGGATATTCACTCAATTCACTTTTATTTAACACTGATAAATTTGAGAGGGAAGGAGATAAATTCATTGTATTGCTGGCCCCAGTTTTATCACAAACAACGCAATACCTTGCACACTGATAATTACTTCCGAGCAGTATCACAAGTTGTGTACAGCCAATATGTACAGTTGACTCTGGTTATAGTGAACTTGGATATAGTGAACTTAAGTCACTGGTCCCGTTTCACTTACATTACAAATTAGCATAAGAAGATTCGGTTATAGTGAACCTGAACCTCGGTTCTAGGAAATACAGCGATCTAGAAATGAACTCCCTCCTGGAAACAGTACATCACCTCAGTGCCACAAATTCCAACACACGGAAGCTTGAAAAATAAAATTGGCCAAAGGTCATAATCGAACAAGTCTCCCCTGATGTGATCGTAGCGAATCCAGAATGAAAACCTCACTGATATTCTAATGCCACACAAATCCACTGCAGAAACAATGGCCTTGTCCTGCATGAGCTAGAACTGCATGAGCGTCATGCGTTTGCTTACTTTAGTTTCAAGCTTTATATTACTTGATATTCTGTTGGACAAAGCGCGTTGTGTTCTATGTAGGCGACAGGAAGCGCGCGCGACTGCCACAGCCTGGTGATTCCCGACGTTCCGAACGGGAACGATCAGTTTTATTAGCCGCTCGCACCATTTCGCAACCAAAAGGATATCATATGTTATTAGGTGAGTAAAAGGGCCTTGGAAAAGCGGGACAGAGCAAGAGGTATTGAAGGGTATAAAGACTGCATTACGACACCAAGACTGTGGACAATGCAGAATCAAGTATGGAGAGAGCACGAATTCTGGAGAAGGATGTAGAGAAGTTACTAATGAAAAATATACAAAGCAAACTATTGAAAATAATTGATTTTCCTAAGAAAAAATAAAAATAGTGAAATTTTCAGTTTGTGCCGTTTATGTATTTTGTTGTATCTCTGTAATTATAAAATCAATCATTGTGGAGAAATTCTATTTCATTTTAACGTCATCGGATATAGTGAACCAAAAATGTTAGTCCCCAATTCACCATAACCGGAGTCGACTATATATACACAGGCAATTCATTACAGAATTCTGAGGGGGCATAGTGATTTGCTTTATTGCCCTTTGCTAAAAACTTAAAAAAATACTCTCTGCCAAAAAATTAATACATTTCTCTCTCCTGCAAAAGTATAAGAAAATTGTCTAGTGAGCAATTGTTGATAAAATATTTATTTCTTAAATTCAAAAATATTTATTAAAAAATAAATTGGGTTCTAGTTATCACCTAATCAAATTTTGTCAGCAAAAACACGACAGTTGATATTGCTTACAATACACTACAAAACAACTCACAGCAATGGAAGTTAATAGCCTGAGTTTAATAAATACATTATTTGCATGTAATTACACAGGATTAAAAAATGAATATAAACTCCTTCAATTATGCCAGATGAATAAAACCAAAATGTCATTGACTGTCAGAATCAGTTGTCAATGCTGTCTACACAAAAGAGTGGGGAGAATTTTTGAGAGATGGAAGGACACATAGGCATCATAACTTTTTAATTTATTTACATATTTAAAAATAAATTCAATGTTTTGCAGTCTTAACATAAGACAGGAACTAAACTAAATCTCCTTGCCTTACATAACAGAGCCTTCCAAGTTTAGCATTATGTAATTTATGGACGACTCCGAAAACTCTAATATGAAAGATCAATTTTTATTTTCCTCATGCCTATTACCAATCTGTTAAAATCAGCACTATTTCATGGCTTCCTTAGGAAGATTTTTCATTTTAAATCAGCATCTATTTAATAACAGTTTATTTCTATCGTTTCCCTTCAGGTAGATAAGCATGAAATACTTGTAATCGATGGTTAAGTCCAGGAAGTATTTGAAGTGGGGGTGAGTGCGAATATAACACACCACAGTTGGAATTGTCTTCAGAAAAAAACACACAGCGAGTTCGTGCATGAGTTAGTGCCATAGCACACATTGCACATGGCTCATGTGTCATGACAACATCCAGTCCAGTGCACAGGTAAGGTAAAGAATCCTTACCACTGGCATTTGAAACACTTTCCTGTTGGTCGAAACAAAAATATTATTACATCACAACAAGTTAACCTATTGATTAAGAAGAAAAAAAACCTACTACATTTAACTCCATTTGACAGCATGTATCTTTGTTTACATTTTGAAAGCAATTTTTTGGCCCCATCTTCAGTTAGTCATAAAGCATAGTGATCTAAATGGAATGGGTACATATGAAACTTCAAATGAGGTTTCATATATATCACTGGATTTATCCATAAAATTAACCTTAAATGAAAATATAAGAATATGTTCCTGTCAATGAAATAATACTTGATCATGATAATAAGTATGTCAAACCCTTAAGACAACCATACCCAACTACTTAAAAACCCTACTGTGCTATAAGTTTATCAACAATAATGCACTGAAGTTTGATTAGCACACTCATTAACATGCTTCTATACATTATGAAAATATTTATAGAACATGCATTTAAATGCGTGTGTTGTCTCATCTTGAAACATGGTAAATGGAACACATTATTCTAATAAAAAGTAGTAAAATATTCTCTACCTAGCTCAATTACCCCCCTCAATTTTTATGACTCATTCAAACAATCTCAGCAATTGTTTAAAAACATTCTAAATCAAATTAATCACCAGTTTATCCAACGATTTCTGACATAACTTTTCTAGATTTGTGCAGGCACCATTTACTCGACCTGTGTTGCTTCCTGTCGTGTCACAGAAAAGTGCCTGAATTTTGTCGGTTATACCCTTTTTTGCTAGCTTGCTCGTAGCTTGCTCTTCTCCTGAAGTTGTTGGGATTTCAGGGACTCCAAGCACTTGTTCCTTGCTTGAAAAGTTACTATTACTACCAGTCTGTCAACCTTATCAACACCTTTGAGTGTTGAGAATAATTTTCTATCCCAGTGCAACACCAATTTTGGGCAGACTTTTAGATTAAATTTATGCTGAATTTCTTTGTGTCTCTCTTCTCTATTTTTTTCTAAGTCGATGAAAAGAAGTGTGATTTATTATCAGTTTTTCAGTTTCATGTCCAAAAGCTTTCGAGGCAGCCATTATTATGTAAACTCCATGCCTATCAGAGGTTTTGCATCTATCAAGAAGGAAAAACAACAACAAAGACTAAGAAACTGCAACGTACCTCGATTTTCTTTGCAGTAGGTGCTCTGGCTATCCGAAGAATTTTTCCTATCATTACCACCATCGTTTCCTTGCTGGCTTGATGCTGAATCCTCAGTTTCTGACCTAGCAATCTGAAGAGTTGCAATTTGTTGTTCCATTTCTCCATAAGTTCTTTTTGTCCCTTTCATTTTCATTGTAGTGTGTTTCCTGGCTTTCCCTTTCTTGACTTTTAGTTTTTGATCTGCACCGGCCCTGTAACCAGTTCGTCCTTTCTGGTGCAGAAACATTAAAAAAATATCTTCATCATTTTTTATGTGTATCAAAGTATGTCAAAAAGATCATCTATATTTTCCAGAAATATATCTCTCCTTTCTTTTTCCTTGCCTGTAGTTCTAGTCAAACATTTTTGTAAACCTTTCCATACATGATAGAGTTTGAGTAAACTGATCAACATCATGATCAGGTCTTTAAGGAATTTGTGCTTTTTACCAAAAAATTGAAATCTCTTGAATTATCAATGCTGCCATATATCCTTTGTTGTAAGATTTACAATTCTTACTTTGTAGAAAAAAGTTTAAAACTTTACTGACCGAAGGTAGTTTAGCTCCAACGATTTGATTGGAAATGTGGCCAACGAGAGAGATATAAAAATATTTTCTTAAAATTATATGTTGAAGTTTCTGAAGTTGATGCCATATTACAAATCTTGGAAGAAAACGTCACGAAAATGAATATTCATCAGCAGCACAAATTTCTTTAAAAAACTGAAAATATTTTCGATTCCCAAGGAAAATTGTGCATACTGACTTGTTAATGGAATGACACAGGAACTGCCCAACTAGAAATGGAAACCCTCTGCCATTGCACATTAACCACTGCTCAATGTTCCCACATATCAAGCAGTTTACTGTAAGTGACAGATATTAATAAATAACCATGAGAATGACTAGGAGTAGATGATTTGCAAGGAGCAAATTACACGTCAATAACCGTGACGATTTGTAATATTTTCAAGAATGTAAGAGATCTGAAAATTTTTGCCGTAAATAAAATTTTCCCTGAGCTTCATGCTCAATTGTGTAGTGAAAGTTGTGTGTTTGGAGACAAGTTCTCTTCCGCGCAACACAAAGTGTCAGTTTGAAGGGTCAGGTTTGAATCCTGCCTTGGGCGGATGTTTGTGTGGTTGTGTTGTTCCTACAGTTCCCCCTACAGTTAAAACAATCACCGTAGTCACTATATGATCAAGTTGTTAAGAAGCGACTTTAAAAAATAAAATTAAAAACTTATTGGTAGTTGCGACTGGAAGACGTATGGCGCTCTAGTAGCAGTAATACTAATACCAATAATAATAATAATAATAATAATAATAATAATAATAATAATAATACAATTATATATTTTAGAACTAACATTAACATACAAATGGAGGGGCTATAAAATAAGTATATCTTATTGTAAGTATAACAAATAATATAATAAAAATTAAAAATCGCATAACAAAATTCACGTAGCGGACATTCAAAACTTCATGGTCAATGGGGTTTGCCTTAGAGTTGTCCAGTTGAGCTAAAATGTTGCAAGTATTGTTTTTTGTTGATTGGAAACAAAATAGGAGGGTGGGAGCACAACTTTGAAAGTTGAAAAACAAGGGCCACCCTAGTGCGCATGTTCAAGTGTAAAATTACTAGTGCAGTTTCATATTTTTGCAAAGAAATGCAAAAATTATCTAATGTTACAACTTTCTAATGAAAATATATTCTTAAACTAGTGCTAAAAGTATAAACAATAGAATTTTTAAATAATATTATTATGGTGACAATATACATTTGCTCAAGTACTCCTGACAGAGAGGAGAAATATACTCTCAGAACAGACATTTGAGCAAAATCATGGGGTTTTTCTGTCTATTCCTCCTAATTCATGATGACAGCTTCTGTACTCTTTTGGAATTTGAGTAATTCCAAAACCATAACATATTGACTCTTTGTTTCTAATCCACTTGGAATGTTGCTTCATACTGTACATGTCAGTTCATCTTTAACATGTTCTTAAAGTCTCAAATTCTTGAAAAATAGGGGCATACAAACTTCAAAGTAATTGATGCAATTAGATGTTACAAAAGAATAAAAGCCAGTGACAATTGTCTTAATATATTATAATGTCTTGAATTTCTATTGCAAACTCTAATTATCACACATTGGGACTACGTCGCCTTCCTTCCTTATAAATACTTTTTTAATGTTCGTTGTCTACTGGTTTCTTTTGTTTCATAGATATTGCTTCACATTAAGCTTCACCTATTCAAAGATTACTCCAAGTATTCAATTCAAGCCTACTAACATTCCATTTGCATCCCCTTCATGACAAAGGTGCAAATCCATCCATGACAAAGATGCAATTCCATTAACATTTGAAATAATGTTTTTCACTTTTTTAAAACACAAATTAGGATGTAATAAATTTATTACAATTAATGTGGCAAGTTTTTGCCATGTTAGTCTGTGATGCTGCTCATCTTATTGGTAATGTCTTTACCTTGATTTCTTCTTTAGGCAGTGGAGTCCATACCCCTCCACATTGAGTACGAGCTACCAGATCAACAAGCCTCATTGCTGCATGTTGCAGGGGATGCTCATCCCTTGCATCCACAGCCAAAGCTACCAATGAGCCATCGTGTGGATGCACTGCTGCAGCTGCAGACTTTGCCCTGAGGACATGAATTGATATTGGACTACAACTCTTGTTATGATATCAACAGATATCTTCAAAATCAAAGAAGTAACATAGTACATACACATTATATACACAGTATATCCAGCTATAACACATATTAAAAAGAAAAACATAAAATCACAAGTATATGCTTTGTATTGATATTTCAATGGG
The DNA here is from genome assembly GCA_017312745.1 of Gryllus bimaculatus. Taxonomy (NCBI): domain Eukaryota; kingdom Metazoa; phylum Arthropoda; class Insecta; order Orthoptera; family Gryllidae; genus Gryllus; species Gryllus bimaculatus. Next base: position 1,455,721 of record BOPP01000053.1, on the reverse strand, counting down.
GGGAATAAATAATTAATGATAGTGGGTGAAGACAACAGGAAAAAAGGTGAGTGTTCACAAAATGATAACTTTCAAGAAACAAGTGGTGCTACAGAATGGCACAGATTTTCTCGTACTAGTTAATTTTCTAATTTCTTTGGTCTAGGCTAGCATTTCGATCTTGCCCAATCATCTTGCCAGCTGTGCTCTATCTTTGCCAAAGTAGGCCAAAGGCCAAAGCCAATTTCTTTTTTAATCTCAATTTTTCTGTTTCCTAATGATAGATTTGAAATATTACTTTAAGAATATTGAATACGAGTAAAACCTCGTTCTATACGGAAACTTTTGTTCAAAAATGTTGTGCAGTTTTTAAGAAAATTACGTTTAAGTGTTACTGTAAATGCGAAATTTGACACAAATTAACATAGAAAACTTTTGAGTTTTCGAGAAACTTCATTGGAAGTAATTTGAAGCACTTCCAAACCCAAATGCAATAATGTATACAAATCGCTGGAAATGTGCATACTAATGGCGTGAGAGATATTTAAAAGATCTATATTTGTGCAATTTTTGAAAACAATAACAAAATAATACACCAAAATTATCTTATATATTGCATTTAGCACTATTCATACAAAAAGTTTGCAGAACAAATTTGAAGCTGAGACAATGGCATTTGAGCGTTTCTGAAAATGCAGAATCTTGAGCTCATTTTCACAGAAAAGTTCTCAGTTTTCGAGAAACATTATATGACATCATTTGAAGCACATGTACTAATTAACAATGTATACAAATTGCCTATCCAAGACGTGAGAAAGATGCCAAAAAAATTTTTTTGTAATTTTTTAAGAAACAAAATACAGCAAATTGGCGTTTATGAGAGTTTATACAGTACATTGAGCACTATCCCTACGAAAAGTTTAAGGAAAAAAATTGGAGCCTTTTTTGAGAAATGCTTGTTTTTGATATTTTTTTAATATTGCACTTAATATTACAACTACTAAAATTTTCAAAAAAAATGTACTTCACCTAAATGAAAGAACCAATTAAAGAGAACAAATTTCATTCGATTCCTGTAGAACCTCATGTGAAATTTGTTACAATAAAACGAGTTTGCATGCTTCACAGGGGCTAATCTAACTTACGTGAAGCGTCCTAAACCTTACCCCTATCTGCCTTTTCAATTTGGCCACTGGGTAGTGACGCAGGACGCGTAAGAGAGAGGCGCGCACGCGGGGATGCTATCTGGCGGTCCTCTTGATAACTAACTGAGATGAGACGTGACAGACTATGTAATTAATGGACGATTACTCCCGCGTAGCAATTAATGGAGGGTAACACCAGAAGCGCGAAGAACTCAACGCCCCCAAGTCGTTTGGAGACGCGTTGCTTCTAAAGTTGACGCAACTAATAATAATAATAATAATAATAATAATAATAATAATAATAATAATAAAGCATTTCACTCTATTATTACAAGAAATTTTAAGAAACAAATTGGAGCCATTTTTGAGAAATGTTTGAAAATGTTCCAGGGGCTGTATGTATAGTACCTCAAATATTAAAGAATGTTTTTTTAAAAATTGCAAAGCTTCGAGTGGAACCATATCGACCGGGGAATATCCATTTTACCAAAAAATCATACGCATAGTTTAGGCGTTTGTGATGTCATAAATGTAATATGAGAGCGTAGGCTTCCGTGGCTGAAGTCAGTATTTAATTGGCTGTTCGGGTGACGCCGCGTTCACGGCAAAGGTGCCGACGTTTCGGTCGCCATTCTGCGACCTTCCTCAGGGCGTAATGAAATTTTCGTTAAAAACTTTGGAGCAATTCTTACGAAAATGTCGTTAAAGTGTTATTGTAAATACGAAATTTGAGGCTGTTTGCACAGAAATCTTTTGAGTTTTCGAAAAAATGTATTGGAAGTCATGTTAAGCACTTCTACTCACAAATGCAATAATGTATACAAATCGCTGCAAATGAGCATTTTAAAGACATGAGAGGTATTTCAAAAAACTTATATTTGTGTAATTTTTGAAAAAATAAAAGAATACAGCGAAATGAACTTAAAATCAACTTAAACAGTGCTATTAGCATTATCCATGTACGAAAAGTTTCAAGAAAACATTTGGAGAGGTTTGGGAAGAATGACATTTAAGCGTTTCTGAAAATGCGGAATTTTCAGCGCATTTTCACAGAAATATGCTTTAAACACGAACTCATAAATACAATAATGTAAACAAATCACCGCTAATGTAAATATTAATGACGTGAAAGACACGTCAAAAATACATTTTCGTAATTTTGAAAAACACACACACACACACAAGGAAGTAAATAAAAAAGTTTTTTTTTTATTTTAAAATCAATAATTTACTACTGTTAACTATTAAAACCAAATTAATATAATGTTCCTCCCCTTGTCACTGGAACGGCCACTTGTCATGCCACTAGAATTCTGCGACAGACATCAGCTTCCCGTATCTAGGAGAGGGGCGGGGCCGAGTGTACCTGGTGCGGTAGCAGGCGCGCAGGGCGGCGAGCAGCGCGGCGCGGCGGGCGCCGTGGATCCCGGCGCCGGGCGCCAGCGCCGCCTCCACGGCGCGCGACGGGTGGAAGTTGCAGGACCAGAGGCGCTGCGCGTGGGTGAACTGCGCGCGCGTCAGGGGCGGCGACGCCGGCACCGCGCAGCGCTCGGGCCGGCCGCGCAGCCCGCTCGCGTCCAGCCCCCGCGGCAGCGCCCGCTGCGCACCACACACACCACGCTCAGTGCACCACGCAAATCTACGACGCTATGCTTTATTACACAAGTACAGTCTGTCACATTAGTATTCGGATGACAAGAAGTTACCACGTTTTATGATTATTTCGAAACAACGTCAGTACAGCAAATATATTAATTTATTATTACTGAACAAAATCAAATTATATTTACATTAAACTAAATAAAATAATGTACACTCGTGGAAACATTAAATTTCGCGTGGAAATTGCCCGAGAGGTTGATGACGATGGACATCCCTGCTTGCCGTCTGCGCCATCTAACGTTTGTTTTCGAAACTATGTTCTCTAGATCAAACTATGAAGATTAAATTTATTTTATTGGAAAGCGTATAAAACACTTTAACGACCATTGAGAGATAAATAGTCCTAGTACAGAGGAAAAAAGAATGGCGTGATTTCTGCCCATTTCTGTATTGTGAAACTGAATTGACATTAATTTTTGAAAAAGTAATATTACGTTTAAGTTTCTTTAATATAAAATATGTTGTTATAAGAGGAGTGTTGAAAAAGGAATGAAAGGCTCATTGCAAAAGTGTTGTTCTAAAACTCGGGAAACAGCTGGTTCGTCTGCGCAAATATTTTTATCCATACTACAGTGCCATAAAATCCACTAAATTATAACATTCTACATTTGTCTTCATAATGCATAAAACAACCAAAAGTCGCTTTAGCGAAGAAGGCAATTGCAATTCCGAATTAGAAAATTGATCGCTTAGATTTATAATTAAAATTGCATTATATAGAGTGGAGATAATAAAACATGTTAACCCTGCACAGCGCACGCATTTTTTATTACGATTCAGCTAGCTCAACGGTGTTTGGACTGCCCATGGCTATTTGGAGATTTTTAAAACATTTCTGCCGGCATGAGAAGGGCCAATAACACCAAAACAAAACTATTTTTTTATTTACCAACTAAACAAAACAGTTCTCAACTCACGAGGAACAAGAAAATGTCACATCTTTTATTTAAAACATTCTGCTACTAAATATTTATGATTAACGCCTTTTGCTAGTGAAATTATAAGATAATTCAAGAATATCTAGACATTATGAAGAAAGTTGAGTTAAAATTTTCGAAAAGTCTCATTTCGAAATTTAGTTTAAATATATATATATTTTTTTGTATTTTGGTGAAAAAGTACTTTTCCGTGAAAACAAACTTGTTTCCATTAAAATATTGTTACAAGAGTATTCTTTATTTTCTTTTGATTTCAATATTTCATGTGGAATTTTTCATCAAATATGGATATCAGCAATCCCTAACTGTTGACTTTCACAATACTAATCATTCTCAGTATCAGCTTGATCAATGCTTATGCTACTTAGAGTTCTATACAATAATATGTTTTCATTTTGATACATTACGGCGCCTAAACATAGTGACACAAGGATCTCTGAATACTGGATTGGAAAGATCGGTCTTTGAAATGAAATGAAGATTACGGAAACATCACGTTCTGATATTAACACTATTATGAAGCCCTCCAGAGTGAAGAAAAAACGCGTTTTGTTACAAATCATTTTATAGCACGACACATAAATGCAACGGACCCCAATATCACATTTTTCACCAAAAGTGGAAAAGTCGAGTTTTGAAACTACACCCCTCTCCAATTCACCGATTCTCGCAATGTTAGAACAATTGTGCATTTACTTCAGTAGCAATGACGTTTGATACATTCAGAGATAACGCTCTGGCATTGTCTGCATCCGTTTGTCATTGCTTTCAGTGCTGGGAAAGGAAACAGTGTGAATGTTTTCCGCACACAATTCGGTGGTAGGTGGCGGAGATAACATCGTTAAGCAACGTCAGATAGCCTCAGTATTCTTCTGAATGCTTTGAGACCTAAAATAATACAAAGCCAACATCTTAGATAAATGAAGACCTAATAATAATAAAAGTACATTTGAGGTAATAAAAGTAGAAATGTCGGTGAAATATAAGATTCAATAAAAATGCCAACATTTTGTTTGTTGGCAGAGTTAAGAAGACGCGCGGCAGTGTTAAGATGGTTCTTGCAAGTCGCTCTTGCACGGGTGCTCCTGCACTATTCAATAACATCACACTCCACATACTAAGCAAAACCGCGTCGTAAATGGCAATTTTCTTTGAAAAATTTGGAGCCTTTTTTAAGAAAATGGCGCTTAAGCGCTCCAGTATATTCAAAATTTGAAGCACTTCTTCCCAGAAAACATTTGAGTTTTCGAAAAAGTTCGTTAGAAGTAAGGAGAAAATGACATCGGCCCAGTCTCAATATAATTTTTCCTCCGCAAATGCCAACCGATAGAGCTGGTGTTCTATCAGTTTCGATTTTCGTGCTGCATTTCCGGTTCGCAGACCAGCCTCTGAAATTCTGTTGCGTATGGTACTGGAACATCCAGGAAATCTGATAGTTCTTCGCAGTTGTGAAGGGTTTCTTCGCAGTTTGAAGTTTGAAAAGGGTTTTCCACAGCTGCTTGTATCAAAACTTCATCTTAACCACGTCAAAAACCATCTCAACCACGCATCTGAAACACGTCAAAGCCCTGCATCTAGATTCCTCCAGGATTCTTCAGTTTCTCGATAACGTTTAAGCCAGTATTGAGCGGTTCTTGCCCCAACGCCATACCGACTCGCCGCCTCTGAAACAGAGAGGCGACCCTCTTCTACTACGAGTATTGTAATAACTCGCTTTCGTGTGGCTTGGCTATGGTGAGCCATGACGAATAATGAATACGGAGTAGTTCTATTTGTTTGGCCGCTATTTTTCTTTTCTTACCAAGTGCCAACGCTGCAGAACTCATCTTCTTTCGACCTGGAGTCGAAAACACGGAAGTACTGCGAATGACAGATACACGTGGGTAGTAGTGTGTGGCTTACAAGAGAAAATCGATAATCTTTCTCAACAAAAGAAATGAGTTTATTCCACTATCTTATGAACTAGAATATTAAGGGCAAGAAGGACATCACTAATGGCTAATTGGCCGTCTGATGTTTAACTAGAAACAGTCATATTTTGCGTAAACTTTTGTTAGAAATGGTTTTTTGAAATGAAAAAAAATTCGCTATTTAGTGCCATTATCATTTATTTATAATCTGTATTATATTTGTTGTGCATAAAAATATGCAATACACACAATAGATTTTACATACATCCGAAAAATGTTGATGTTTGTATGATATTTAATAAACTCCAATACCATAATCAAAGTCTAGGAACATTTTCGCCTTCAAAATTCGTTTTCGAAAAATTATATTTTGAAATTTATTTTATTTTATTTACTACTACAAAATCTCAATACCCACATAACTATGGTCTTCCCCATGAAGGCAAGGGATCTAAGAAATATTCATCATTAGAACCACAATCATCTTCAGAACCACCTTATTTATTTCAGTATAGGTAGGGCAAATTAAATACTCTGTCACATGAATAATTATTGTAGAACATCATCTCCATCATATTTATTCATATTATATATCAACAACATACGGGAATCTATGCAAGAAATTACTATTTTATTTATCTCCATGTAGTGGTATAGAAGAAATAAAAGTCATATCAGAGCACACAGGAGATGTCAAAATGAGATTTAATGAATTACTTACATATACAAAAACAAGTCGATATTTCTTGTCGATATATCACAAAAATATTGTGATATCACTTGTTAAACTCTCTTTCCGAGCTTTTAAGAGTGCAATTCCACGGTATTTTTTTGTGTTCTACGGCATAAAAACAGTTTTGTTCGTGTAAAAGTGAAATAGTAGCGCAATATTTTAACATTCTTTATATTCACGATTAAAGATCGTATTATTTTGGTCTCAATTCCGCACGTCAGACTTTCTATTACCATTGTTTTAGAATGGCCTGTTCGCATTCCTTCTTCACGATCGCGAATTTTGCCTAATTATGCATAACATTGGCAAGACAAAAGTAGAAGTTTGTAATTTAACGAATTGTTTGTAATGTAGAATGGATAAGGAATATTTACGGAGATAGGAAATCGAACCCACTTCTCCCCACGATCTGGGACAAACCTTTGACACTGAACCATTAATTCGCTCTTCTCCTTTTATAACAACACATTTTATATTAACGAAAGTTGAAAGCAACATTACGTTTACAAAAATTAATGTCAATTTAGTTTCTCGGGCAGGAATCACGAAGTCTATTATCCCCTGTACTACTACTATTTAGTTCTCAATGGTCGTTAAAGTGTTTTATACGCTTTCCAATAAAATAAATTTAATCTTCAGAGTTCGATCTAGAGAACGTAGTTTCAAAAACAAACGTTAGATGGCGCTGTCGGCAACCAGGGATGTCCATCGCCATCAACATCTTGTGCAATTTCGACGCGAAACTTAATGTTTCCCCGAGAGCACATTACTGAAAATTACAGAAACTTTGTTAAAAATCATTTGAAGCCCTTCAACATACAAATACAATCAATTAAGATAAATAAATTTGAAGTGTGTATGTGATTTTCGAATTCGCAACTTTTAACACCCTTGTTTTTTCACATTTTTCCAGCTTCGTAATGCTAGAACTGAAACAGTTGTATCTTGAGTAAAATAGAAGTGTATAGATCTTGCCCTCCTGGATGGCCGAGGTTCGCGTTCATCACGAAATTTCGCCAGAATAAACATCATTACCGAGTTCTGGTAATGAAAAAGTGGATAAATACTGTTACTAAAATTAATAAAATCTCTAACCCGTGGTGTCACCAGAATCCGTTTTGTTGGTTTCTCATACCGAAAAATCGATTTACGGCAAAATGTCCGTTTTCAGTCCGTTTGCCTGTGGTTAACGGTAGCGCCAAAACCGTTCAGCTGATTTTCTTCAAAATGGATATAGCCCAAAAATATCGCTTTCAAATTCGAGGGTCCACGACATCAACCAAATCAATCGCGGAATATAAATTTCGGAGAAAATCGTGTGAACGTTTTCCCGCTAGTGTTGTTCACTGACGGACAGACGTTTTGCCGTCATTCGATTTTTCGAGGACACACAAAACATGTATTCTGCCTACACCACTTGATAGACGTTTTTTTTTTATAAATTTAGAAAATAGATTTATCCACCTTTTCGTTACCACGGTAATAAAGGTTAATAATAAAGGTTTTTTTAATTTTAATTTAATTTTAATATTAATTTAATTTAAGGTTTAATAAAAAATAATAAAGGTTTTTTGCCTACAATTCGCCGTTTCTTCCCCACAAAACTTCTACTCCGTAGCGAGAAAGTGGAAAGTAAATAGCATTTAAGAGCATAAAGTAATTTTTAAAAAAAGTTTTACAGTGAATAAGATAATATTTCTCATTTTGCCAAATGGTTTGTACAAGACTCATTGGAAATGCAATATTATTAAGTACAGTCTCAAAAGTAATTGCAGAAAAAATATTATGAGTAGATTACTGCCGATTAAAATTTATTTCCTGTGTTGATTGCTTACAATGGACTGAGAGATCATTAAACAATATCTGTGACATCCTTCTTAATTAAACCACTTAACTTAAATTTAGTTAGTATCATGTGAAGATCAATACTTTCAATATGTATGAAGTTCAATACGTAATTTACAATAAATGTATTCCTTCTTATTTTTAGATTTATGAAGAGCAGTTTCAGTTACCAAAAACAATATTTCTTTCCTTAATGTCGGAAGTATAGACGGCTCTAAAATGCACCTACCTCATTTTTTTGTTCATCAAGCAATACTGACTTGCTGGTGGAATACAATTGTTCTGAACTCGTAGATCCATCTTGTGGTCCAGAATCACTATCTGTTACAGTCTCAGAGAAAGATCTCTTATTTTTGCACTCTTGAGGCAAAGGTGAACACTTGCTAGTTCTGGAAGAATTCTTGTCGGAATCGGAGCCTTCATGTCCCGGAGAGTCAGTTGCAAGTTGAATGAGGATGCGCCCGTCGGGGCACACTCTTTTCAAGTGCCTCAGACTGGGAATGGGACAGAGCCTTTGCAGGTCCTGCACGAGACGTGAGGTATGGCGTCGATCCACGACGACATCAACTACAGCATCCACAGTGCGGACAGGTTCAGAGTACTCAGGTCCTAGCACCGCTTCTATATGCCAGCCATCACTTTCATTCGCGGCATCATAACTTGTAGTGTCAGACATACTGTCACCTAATGGGACTTCGTCATGATTGAAACGAAGCACGAAGTAAAGAGCTTGCCGTGCCGTATTATTGACATCTGTGGACAAAATGTTTAATTACTAATAAACATATGGATCATTTAACATCAAACATAATCATACCTATTGATAAACACAATTGAATACAATCATATGTAGTTTTTATTTTAATATGTTGCATCATCAATGGAATCGTTTAGTTCAGAAACCCGTCAAACGCCAAATTGCTCATTTCGAGAAAACTGAGAATAAGTCACCCAATTTGTCACATTTCAAAATATATTTTTATTACAGGATTTGGTAAATAAATAATTTTCATATAAATATGCACTAAACGATATATCTATCCTCCTGGAACAATAATCCGTCGCTGAAGAGTGTATTATATTTTGGCGTGTGACGAGTTCTCAAATAAACGATTCAATGGACGCAACGCGTCTCCAAGCCCCCCTCCCCTCGGGGGGGGGGGGGGTTGAGCGCTTTGCGCTTTCGGAGTAATCCCCGATTAATTATGAACACTGCCATATCCGTCACGTCTCGTCGCAGCCAGTTGTCAAGAGGACCGCAATGTTCGGCGAATGCTGTATGTGGCCCTCTTCAAAGCTATACTGCTGACAGCAGCTATACAGCAGAATACCTCTGAAGAAGGCCACAGCAAGATGGCAGAAACGTCAGCACAATTGAACGAGACGCGGCTCATAGCGGATAGCCAAGAATGCACTGACTCCAGCCGCGGAAGCCTACGAACCCAAAATTAAAAACTGCCTACATTTCTCGCAAAATGCTGCGAAAATAACTCAAATTTTTGAAAAATTGTACACATTATTTCAAAATCTATCGTTATGGAACAGATTTCATTAAGGGAAAATACCTAGCTTTGTAATTTTAGTTGTAGGGAGACTCCGAATTTTTTTTTAACTTTTGCAATTTTCGAAAAATTAGGGTTTTAACGATTATGAGACCTGCATCATTCTCTTAAACGTTCTATACGCTATCCAATAAAAAAGTTTAATAAAAAAAGTGGAAGCCATTTTTTTTAGAAAATGTCCCAGAGGCTTCATGAAAAGTACCCACCAACATTAAAATTTCGGGGCGCGAAATCAGCCAAACCGAATTTTGGAGAAAATAGGCTTTACGGTTAGCCGCTAGCGTTGTTCACAGACAGACGGTCAGATGTTTTGCCATCAATCGATTTTTCGGTATCAAGGACCCACAAACCATGGATTCTGTCTATACCGCGTTTGAGGATTTTTTTTTCCAAATTTAGCAACTAGATTTATCAACTTTTGCGTTACCAAGACCAGTCAATAAGAGTTTTTCGGACGAAAATTCGCCGCTTTTTCACGCAGCATTAGATAACTTTCTACTGGAAAAGTGGTAGCAAGTAAAAAAATATTCTCAAGAATGGCTCTAATTTTTTTCTTTAAATTTTGGTAGATGTAGTGCTAAATATATTGTATAAGATGACATAAACGTCATTCTGTTTTGTTTTTTGTTTTTTTCAAAATTAATTTCTGACTTCTCTCACATCGTTAATATTTACCTTCATGGCTATTTGTTAACATTTTTGGATTTGCAAGTACATTTGCTTTAAATGATGTCTGATAGTGTTTCTCGAAAACTCAAAAATTTTCTGTAAAATTGACACAAATTTCAGCATTTTAAGAATTTCTTAAACGCTATTTTCTCAAAAACGGGTCGACATTTTTTCTTCAAACACTTTGTACGAATAGTAATAAGTGCGCTCGATAAGGTTACAAAAGCCATTTTGATGTATTCTTCTATATTTTCAAAACATGCGCAAACGTATTTTTTAAAATATCACTTACGGTTTTAATATACATATTTCCAGTGATTTGCATCCATTTGCGCCTGGGAGTGCCCCAAATGACTTCAAAGAAGCTTTTCGAAAACTCAAAAGGTTTCTGTGAAAAAGATCGTGAAATTCCGCTTTTACACTAAAGCTTACTCATTTTCTCCTAAACGGCTTACAATTTGCCCAATAATATTTCTAAATATTTCTATGTTTTACTCTTCTTTAATATTCTTAGGATAATATTTTGATTCTAAAATTAGGAAACCGAAAAAATAGGAAATGTTCAAAAAATGTACAATGGGCGGAAACAGATGGTAGCTGGCAAGAGGATGAAACAAAACCGTAAAGCAAGCCTAGACCAAAGAAATTAGAAAACTATCAAGTACGAGGTCTGTGCCATTCTGTAGTACCACTAGTTTCATCTTCAATTTATATTTCCAAACATATCTATGAAATTAACTGGTTTAATATTTTTGTTAAAGAGGAAATGTTAGGTATTTAATATTATTCTTATTTTTACGTTTTCATAACGTAAAAATAAGAATAATATTACACACATACAGTGGCAAGGGGCAAAAGTCCGCATGGGGTGAGTCTGATTAGCGTAATTACTGATATGGAAGAGTGAAGTCGGCACTTCTCCAATATGAATTGAAAGGTGTCATGACTTATGTTCTGTGAGGAGAGTTTGGTAGTTTCAGTGCAAATACTGCCGTGACAATGCGTCGAGATATAATTTCAACTTTTTTGATGTAATTTTGCAAGATATTAGAAATATGTTTACGCTGTTATACAGTAATAATAAAGTAATTAAACTCTTAATTAAAAAACCAGTAATTAATAAACAATTAAGAATACGGATATGTGAAATGTGACCTACAACACCACACTAGTAAGTAGTTTCGTAAATGCTTGGCAAAAGACAGCACAAATTAAAATATATGATTTTTAGGTTGGGTGAAGGGTCCATATCCATGTTGGGGGAAGAGTTCTGGTGCAGACTTCTGCCCCACCAATTATAGGCCTGCTGAAATTTATCCAGGAAGGGTCATCACCGCTTGTACCCTTAATATTAATGGGGAGAGGCTGCATGCAAAATTAGAAAATAAAATGAGATATGTTCAATACCGGCGTAGGTCTACCGCAAGCTTTAATGTCGCGCTTTTCTTAAAGAGTTAAACTTCTAAATTTCAGTTTTTAAATATTGAATAGAATTTCGTATCCATTCTAAACACGAACTAGTGGAGCTAAAGCAGCACGTACTTTCTCGCCCGTACTTTCACGCAAAATTAGGCGAAAAGTACTCAAATTTTCGAAAAATTGTACATGACCTTATCTAAATAAAAATATCTTTAAAGAACAGATTTCAGTAAGCAAAACAATCTCTATCACCAATATTTTAGTTTTAGGACGACTTCGAAAAAATGTTGAACTTACGCAATTTTCGAAAAATCAGGCTTTTTAACGAAAATGAGACTAGCACCATTCTCTTAAAGGCCCTTTATAGGCATTTTAGGCTTTTTAAATTTATTCAAAATCGATGAAGCCTTTTGTTTGAAAATGTTGAGAATGTCCCAGGGCCTTCATGTGAAGTACACCCAAAAATTAAAATATCGATTGCAAATTCAAGGGACCGCGACATCAGCCAAATCCATTGGGGAATTAAATTTAGGAGAATATCGTCAGAACTGTTTAGTCGCTAGCGTGGCTCGGAGGCGGACAGCTACGTTTTGGTCATTCAATTTTTCTGTTTCAAGGACCTACAAAACATGGATTCTGGCTACACCAGCTGTTAGAACATTTATTTCTAAATTTAACAACTGGATTTATCCACTTTTCGTTACCAGGGCCCTGTAATAAGAGTTTCTCTGCCGAATATTCGCGGGTATTTCGCAAAGCAATACACAGTAACTTTCTCTCTACTCCGTAGCAAGCAAGTAAAAAAAGAAAAATACAATATATAGCACCTCAACTACATCATACGTTCAGCCGAGCTGTTCACCAATCATGTAAACGTCGCGCAAAACTGAGGGACTGCCTTTTCTGCAGCTCCTTGAGTCCCAACACAAACAGCGGGGGAAGCGAAATCAACTATGCCCATACTTCGTTGCATGCAACTGGAACTGGTAGTCCCAGGGAGGGACATGGAATCGCAGCAGAACACGGCGGAAACATTTCGCAAGTTACACACGCACCAGCAGTGGTAATGTTAATTGAAAGAAAGACTCACATATTTTATTTTAATAACAAAGAGAAATTAAATAATTCTGACTAGTACTGGGAGATGTAGCCCCGCAGCCCACCGCCACCAGCCGCCACTGGTCATCACCCAACCACCGGTAGCGGAACTGTTTGGTAATTTGTACATGAAGAATTGTATGTCTGGAAAGGTCACGAAAGCTGTCGTATTGTACCCACTGAAAAATTTAAATTCGGAGAGAAAGTCTTGTTTCTTTCAGAGGTCACAGACCAGAGACTCATTTTTCCCGCTACACTGACAGATTAGTTGGCATTAAATGAAGATCTTGAAGAAGGTAGTCATGTGATCAAACCAGTGGCGGCTCGTACATATTCGCACGTTCGCATGTGCACAGTGAAATTAATTCAGTACATCTCTTAACAAGAGGGAATACAAGTCCTCTCAGAGCGTTTCCGCAACATGGTATTTCAAAACACGCGTGTTCGGAAGCTGCGAGTACAGCCAGCCGGTGCACACTCGGGGAATGCGATCGGTCCACGGGCGTCGGGCTGTCAAGGGGCTGCAGGGGAACAGCGTGGTTTATGTGCGGGTGGAGCAGCCGGGCGGCGGTGCGATCGCCACTGCGGAGGCGCAGTTCCCGTCCGCGAGTGCCTTGACATGTCGCGAAGATACAACACCCGTCTAGCACGAGTTTTTTAAGAAAAGTGAGTGTGACACTGAAAGAAGAAAGTGTGAGATTTCTCCACTTACATGTGCTCTCATCCTTTCCAAAGCATTCTTCGCTAGCGCGCGAAACACATTTCTGTGTAGAGACAGTCATAAGTATTGAATTAATTGATGTTATATGTACCTTTTCTTATGTTTTAAAGCTAGAAGCTTCGCGGTTTTACTGTTCCTTAAATTACTTAAAATAATATTTCCGTCCTACTATTAGAAAACCGAACAATTAAGAAAATGTCAAAAAAATGTCCATGGGGGGAGATAGATGGCAGCTGGCAAGAGTATATGACAATTCTGAATTGCTAGGAGAGACCAAAGGAAATAGAAAATGAATACGGGAAAGGTGGTGCCATTCTGTAGTATCACTAGTTTGTGATTGGGCCCGTTCGTTCCCTGGATTATCTTACTGAAATATGGATTCATTTTGGGGTAATAAATTAGTACTAAATAATCATACTAGTTTGATTTGTTTGTGCTCATTTTTTTTAAATTCGTTGGGCTAGCTTGGCTGTCAATCCAGCACAATTGCATATATTTCATACGCGGAAAGAGTAATACATTTAATTTTGGAGTAATAAATGAGCACTAAATACTCCAATTGGTTAGATGTGATTGTGCTGTAGTGCTTGTGCCAGCTTGACTCACTCCACGTTTTCGCTCCACATCTTCCTATCGCTTCCCCTGGTCCCTCGATCTTCCTCCAGCAACCTTGCTCGTATTAAGGTGACCAGATCTTAAAAATTAATTAACGGGACAATAAGACTTTTTCATTACGAAAAAACGAGACAAACCAGCGCTCTTGCACATAACAAAAAGCAATATTATTAGTTTAATTTGCACTTTTATTTATAATAAGGTTGGCCTGTACTAATCAATTACGAGGTTGTTTGCTAAGTCACACTGAAACTCACAGAAGCGGATTATTGAATAGGTAACGTTAGCGTAAAGCATATACGAGCTCAAATGATGCAAAAGCTCATTTTCCCTTCCTAAAACCACTACTGAATCTCACTCTTCTTTATTTCAATAATCTGTAAACACTATTGTTATGTGGTACATAAGCGTATGATCTACTCGCACTTTTTACTTTCTCGCACTTACTAACGGAAGAAGAGAAATAATTGTAATAATAAATAATTGTAAAAAAAAAAGGTGGTAGTCATATTTTTGGGTATTACTCGGTTTTTTGAAATTTTCAAAAAACTTAAAAACTACAAATTGAAGTTAGAGATTATCCCAGGCAAAAATTTAGCAAAAAAATCTCAAAAAACGTTTCATGTTTTTTCTTTAAATTTTCTCCACATATGTAATAAGGAACGGTAAGAAATATGGCGCAAGTCTTACTTTCGGTATTGCTCATTTTTTTTCAAAAAAATTAAAAAAGGAATAGATGCAGCAGGGGCAGACATGGACGCAGAATGAGAAACAATGGGAGGCAGAGCAAGAGAGCATGTTACAAATCGGGGATTACATTTAACTAAATAGTTTGAACATTTGGGGTTAACAGTTTTGTATTGCAACTATGCTTTTTTAATTTCTGGCCGCTCAAATGTAATTGTGTCAAATATGGAACACTTCCAGAAAACACAAGAGAAATGTATAAGTTCAGCATTCAGTCCAAAATACGAATCACATGGTTGTTTAAATATTATTGAATTTCATTATTAATAACAAATTGGGAAAAATTTATTGTTAATATTGCAGGGATACTCATGCTTGCCCTGCAATCATAATTTTTGGGTCCCCAAAAGAAAATTATGGAGACATGACAGGGAGTTTGTTATAAAAGAATAATATTGTGTTGGATTTGATAACTGCAAAAACTACACTTAGTTTGAAGTTCAATGTACGATTTCCATATATAATGGTTTTCTGTGTCAAATAATTATGCAGAGGGCACGAGTCAGAATCATTTAATTACTATCAGAGTAATTACGCACAACAACTAGTTATTAATATATTCTAAATATTAAGAGTATTACACATAATTTTTTCTTAGTTTCAAAAGACCTCCTCTCACATTCTCCGCTCACAAAAAATTTGTTTCTGTAACTCAAGCCCTTTACAAAATCATTTATTCAATTGTTTCCTAAAAGTGATGGATGTATTTGTATTAAAATAAAAAGAATATCAAACATTAGGAAAGTTAGAAGTTGCCAGAGAATTGAAAGGTGTTTAATCACCCCTTCACACACAATTCCCAGTTGATTTTTCTCCTGTCACAAGAAAAACCACACACACACTAGTATGTCATGCATATAAGAAAACTTGGCACTTGACACTAATCTAATGCTATCAATTTTGAGAAATTAAATTTTAATAGAGTGATAATAAAATTTTCTCTGCTCTCATAAACTTATGTGTAGATTTTTTCTCCATCTTGCACATACCGTGTACTGTTTATATACTTCTTACCTTTTTTATTGTAAATAAATTAATGGAATTAAAAGTATCACGATAAAAGAAAACGTCAAGCAAAACTTAACTTATAGTTTGTTGACAAACTTAATAAGAACAAAATATTTACAACAATAACATTCTTTTTATTTGAGGGTCCACAGGTTAAAATTGACATAAGCATGGATAATCAAATTAAAATGTATGGAAAGAGTAGTGGCAAGAATAACTTTTTAATACCTCCCAGATGTGTTTTACAAAAAATTCCTTGAAAAATCAATATAACATAATAAATAAATGCACATTACAAATTTTTATTGGAGGAATATAATGTAGGATTTATATCAAGGAAATACACATGACTCTCAAACCTGTTTCAAACACCAACCATAAAAACTATACTTTACAACTTCTACATGGGGAAATTTATAACAACAATATTAAATACTGAAAATTTTAAAACCTATAATTTATAAATTAAAACATGGAGTTACCAATATGTATTTTCCTGGAGCCATGTATATAAAATGAAAAAAATTGCTATGTTCAAAGAAAATATCTATGCTAGGTGAAACATACTATTAAAGACAGAGTTGGAAATAAAGAAAAATAATGAATACATTATGTAAAATATATTGACAAAACATTACGAACATAATCCAAATATCTAAATTTGTAAGAAGTGTCCTTCCCCCAAACAACTTGCAACATGCATATCATACACAATTGTTTTAAGAATGTAATTTGTCAAAACAATTGCAACAATTCATTTGAATAATATTTTTTAAATGAAAAAAGTTTGATCACTTACACACAAATTCTATTCTCGGATACACCTTTGTTATGCTTGGCTTTATATCATACAACCAATAAAATCACAAACTTAACCTCAATATTAGGGGCCAACACCACGCCAACACGCTTGGCCTGGAACGTAGAATAAACATATCGGCGAGATGATCTCACATGGCCGCAAGCCGATGCGCTGTTGTTTACAATTCACAAAGTTGAATACTATACTTCGGTTTCTATAACTTGGCGCGTTAGGGCCGTTAGGGCCTATCGTCACGAGTGCCTTTGTTTCTATTGGAAAGCATACCAAAATATAAGTAACGAATATTGAAATGAATCAAAATCACTGTTTAACCCACATGTCCTTATCATGAAATTCTCTCACAAAGGAAGAAAACAGAAAGAGAGAAGCCCCACTCCTGAACTAAAGTTGTTTCATAATTAATTTATTTAAAAAAATATTACTGATTTTAGTAAATATTTCATCTTTTAAATATCAATTATACTGGATATTTTGTCATGAATGTCAAGTTTACTTACTTTACGTATTACAAAGCATTAATTTTGTGCCGTATTACTTCCACAACTAGTTTATTGTGGAAATTAAATGCATCTAAATCAGTTTGCAATGTATTTCCAGTCAGTTGAATTAGATGCATTTTTGATATTCACTTGCTTTTTGTTTTGTTTCAGTTTGTACTTTCACTAAAATTGTTTTTTTCAGCATTCCAAAAAGTTGAATAAACTTTTTGTTGTTATGAATGATAAAATTCCATTACGGTTTAAAGCAAAGGCAGTGGAACCAGGTTTGCTTGTCAGGATATTGCCAATTTTCTTGACACAAGATTCTTTTATTGAGCCTATACATCGGTGCCCAACTCATGCTTCCAACTTGGAGAAATCTAACAAAGGTTGTTTTCATTATTTTCTTCTTCTGTATTAATGAACTTCTTTTTGTTTAAATTATCAGTCGTATACCAATGGGAGGGAATGTGATACCAGCAAAGTAAGCCTAAGGGATAATTTTGGCCAATTATATGTTATCAAAACAATTGGAAATTATTGCAATGCATAATCATAATTGTTAATATTGAACTAATTACTAAAAAATAACTTCAAGACTGAAAATATTTTAATATTAACTTGCTGAAAACGTACGTTATAAATTGCTAAGTTAATGTAGCATTAGTCCTTCAATTTATCAATTTTTTCATAAATTATTTTCCAATTTATTTTAAGACACGCTGTTGTTCTGAACTCTCTCCTCCCCGTACACACATTGATTTTCTCTGGGTACTAGTATTACATTATGTGTGTTATATGTACATGTGATGACACTTGTGATATTGACCCCCCCCCTGTTAAATTGTGATATTGTGTTTCTGTCCTAAAAGTAATAAATTACATCACTTTATTATAATTATCAAAATATATTAACATATAACATATTTATGGAAGAAATCACTAATAAATGAATAACAAACACTCTTCATCGACAGTTTCTGAGTTGAAAAATACTCACCTTACTGGCTGTATTCGGGCAGCTTGCTGACTCTTTCAATGCACTATGTGTCACAACCCATTACTATGACTTTCTGATACTCTTGCATGGCCTTCAGCAATGCGTATGTGGTTGAGGGGGTAATGATTTTCAACTTGGGACAGGGAGATGCATGAATAGAAGCGATGTCTGTACACCTTCCCATGCTCAGAGAAACGGGAGAGAGGGAATCCACTATGGCCTATGCCTTGAGAGGCAAGCGACTCCAAGGTCAAATTCTATGACCGGGAGAGATGGCTCAGGGCACCAACTGATGTAGCTGCAGTCCCTTTGACTGGGAGGTCCTAGGTTCAAGTCTCGACAATGACAGGATTTTCGACGCTAGCTTATCAGCTGGGTCAAATTCAGTCGCTGTCTGGAGTAGGATTCTAGCGGCCAGATGCTTTGATCGGTAGTTTCCCGTCGTTTCTCTGATCAACACCAGATGAATGTTGGAACAGTACCCTGCCAATCGGGCCACGAACCGCACGCAATCTTTCCTACCCCTTTCTTGTCCTATCCTCTCCCCTTACACTAACACACACTACATAAGCACACATGCCAGGAGACTGGTCTGGAGCTTAGAGCTTGTCCCGGCTGGGGCGGTGCCCCACTGGTGGAGATACTTGGTTAGGGAAAACCCTACTAACCGACAGTAGGTCGGTGCCGGATCTCCCCATACAGAGAGGGAAAGATCACCGCCACCTCCCAAGCAAATACATGCACTACAGTTACAAAACTAATGACTCTACGAGTTGATGTATCTGAAATCATCAAAACAAGCAATCAATTGAATTCTACGCTGACAACTGAAGCCCTTCTCTTTCAATGTCCAGCACCATGACTAAATCATGTGTCACAGAGAGAATTTAAAACAGATGAATTCATTTCATTAAGAATATCTCGCATTTCTCTGCCAGTTGCATTAAATTAAAAGGAATTCTGTTTTATAAATATTTTTCCCCCTGCAGGACCTGAAAAAACGTTCTGTTTCCGTATTGGAGAGGTTCTGCTTTTATATTGTGTAAAATGCCATGAAAAATTTTCTGGTGAAGGCAGGTTTCCGGCTTGTATGATTTCGGTTTAAACTGATTTGACTGTATTTACTTATATGAATGTTGTTTGTTTGTTTATGTAGATTTTATGCATGTGAACCATGTAATCAGATGCTATCACCCAGGAGCAATGTATCAGAAAGATTCTTCAAGTCAAAGACTGAGTGTAATTGTGCCTGCAGAGCCTCCTCAACCAGGCAGTGATTGGTTTACTATAATGTGTTCCTTTATGTGCAAGAGCAGTTGCAATCTTGGAATGAACTGTCGCAGCACGGCTTTGATTTTCACTTTGGAAAGAGAAACGTTAGTTGGAGAAAGTAGTTGTAATTGTGATTTTAAGAAATATTATTGGAACATTTACTCCCAAAAAATAAGGTTGCCAGATATCTCAATTGCTTGGGGACTCCTAATTTCCAGATACACAAATCGGCCATCAAATCCAATTTAATGGTTCGTATATATTTTAAAGTATGGTAGATTTTTAGGAAACTTAATAATTAACAACTCTGTTACCTTTACTTTATAGGAGTAATAATAATTATTAATTGTATTGTTTAAATAGTATTCCTGAATTCACTGGATGAAATCTGGTAACTTTACTGCAAAGCATTTTAACATAATCTAAACACTAATGATGCATTGGGAAATGCTCATTTATATTCCTTTTCACCTTTATTTTACAGTGGAGAAGTAGTTGGAAGAAAACTACTCAACATTCACATTTGTAGCTGTCCACGAAGGGATATGACTAAGGAAGAAATGGATCAAAATGTTCAAAATACTTATTCTGAGAGGGAGATAATGGAGATGAAGGGTTGTGATAGGAAAAAATTGATAAAGAAGCCTGTGAAACAATTCTCAAATGAATTAGTCAATGTAAATGTTCAGTTTATTTAAAATTCTTTACAGTTGGTGATTAATATAGGTACTTTTATTGAGTGTGTTTCTTTGTTTTACAGGTTCAAATACCAAAAAAGTATTTAAAGCCACTAAGAGAAATGATATACATAAAAACAGAACAGGATCTCACAATGGAAGAAAAAATATGCCTTGAAGACATTAATAAGTATTTGCACTGTAAGTACATGCACTGTAAGTTCTAAGTATTCAAGAAATATTTTTGGCTATAGAGGGATGGGGGTGGAAAGAAGCCTATGAAATCTTTTGAAGTTTTATTTTTATGTTGTCATAGTTTAACTACTCAAATACATAAGTAGGAAACATAATTTATGAAAATACACATTTTTTCAGGTTCAGGATACTGACATTTAGTAATTTGGGTTTAGGAGGCATACACTCCAATTAAGACAGAGGGTTAATTGACAGAATCAGCTGGGACACAATTATCCACTAGGAAGCTTAGTTATGGCTTTAAGTTTTTAAATTGTAGCTCCCAAATAAAGTCCCAGAGATCAAAAGTCAATTTGCTCTTTGTTTTAATAGCAGAATACTATGATCCATTAGAAAAAGTTTTTGATAATAGTAATAGAAGTCTACTATGGAACATTACAGAAAGATGGGGGTATCCAACACACTTGATAGAAGAGATAAATGGACTATATGAAACAACAAGCATTAAACCAGTCAAAAAAGGAAAATTAAAAACTATTCTTAAAGCCATTCTTACACCTTTGATGGTGGTAATCTCTTGTGTCAATTTTCCTTGGTAAAATATTTTAAATATATAGGTTGTCGTATCTCATTTGAAAGAGAGTTAGATTTAGATAGAGATTTAGATTTTTTTCTAAATAAATTTAGAAATATCTGTGGCATGATACAGACATCTAAAAAATAAAAAAAATAGAAACAAGAATAATTCAACACAGTAGCTGTGCCAATTTTAAAGTAGGGGATAAAACAAGAGTGACATAAAAAAAAGACTTAAATCCAGGCAGGAGAGATGAAAATTTTGAGAAGCACTCTAGGTTATAACATCTTAGATAAAAAGAAATACAGAGATAACAAAAAATTGGGTGTCAAACCACTTCTGAAGAAACTGAAAATAAATTAATGAAATAAAAAAAAGAAAAAATGGTATGAATGTTTTAGAAGAATCAGATTTCACATCACACAAAGCCTTTTGGAAGGAGCAAGAAAGCACATCCTTGCCATTATTATCTGTGGAGCAATGTAGATGGTAGGGGAAGCTGTGTCTTGCTCTATGCATTCATAGGATTCCGTGGCCGGAGCCAATGCATTCTTGGCTATCCGGGATGAGCCGCGTCTCGGTCACTTGAACTGACGTTTCGACCATCTTGCTGTGGCCTTCATCAGCGCTATACTGCTGGCCACAGCAAGATGATAATAGAATAGAATATTACTAGATAGAATTAATAATAGATAATAGAATATTACTAGAATATAGTTTTAATAGAATATATTTTTATAGTTTTAGAAGAATATATAGTTTGATGGGAGGCTACGTTACCAGCATTTTTATTTTTCAGATCCTTGTACACAGGCAGCTTTTTCAAACTGAAAATGGTAAGTCTCTTGTATGTTTGTAAAATGCAATAAGAAGCATGCTATTGAGAAGCATAATGTATTGGTAATAATTTGTTGTTGATTAATACAGGTTCTAGTGCTGTTGAACATGCTGCTACAGCAAGTGCAGCAGTTGCTTATGTTAGCCTTGTGAAAGGTAAATATTTTTATAATCTTTAAGAATCTCAATTATTACTTTTTTGCATTTATTAATATGGATAGATATCAATTTTGTCTCCATTTTTCAGATGTTGTGGAGGTGTCACCTCAAGTTTTTTATGGACGTTTCTCATGGTATGTTCCTTTCAATATACAGTTATTAGTGCAATTTGAGGTAAATTATAGTAATATAAAAACTTTTTTTTGGTGATTACAGATCTGGTAACATCTGGACAGGTGCAAGAAGCCATTCTGGGAGATGAATCTGTGCCTTCGGTGTAGTGGTAAAGTAAGATATTCCTGTTCTTTCTAATTTCGTAATTCGAGATGGTGATAAAAGAAACCTCTAATTTTTTGATACAGATTTGTTTTCAGAACATTCATTGAGGCATAGTATCTTTTAACGGCATTTTTTGCTTTTCAGATCCTCTTCCAGAGAGTGGCTTCTGAAGCATGCATATTAAACCCTACGAGTTTGACCTAAGTGGCTTTAAATTATGTTCACTTTGAAGAGTCAGAATCAGATAATTTTCAAGAAGCATTGTTATGTGCAGTGCATGACTTGCTTCATTGTGCAAAAAGTTTCTGAACATATCTCTTTTACGCTGCCAGTTAGAATGGAATGAATAACGAGAGTTTTAAAATCAGTGTGTATTCTGTCATGGATACAGATCCATTATACAAACTGTATTTCCCACATCTGATTTGGGAAGTTCTAATGAAATAAATTTAAAAATAAAATTAATTCTGTAAGCATGGTTATTTTCTCAATTTTGGAATGCCTCTTGCTATTGTTAAGATACTTTATTTTTCCAGCCCTGCTGGAAATTTGAAATCTTTTTAAAAATCGTGGAAGTTATTCTAACAAAACTTCAAAACGCAGACAGTATGAAATATTCTTTTGTGGTGACTTCAGTATAAATTGCCTCACACACCAGTATGAAAATCTATTTAAGACGCTACTAAAATCATACAATTTACAAACAAGCATAAATACACAATACGATATCCAAAAATAGTAGCACTGCTATAGATAAATAATAATAGATGCAAATACCATTGTTTTTCTGTTGCTACATTTAATACAGGTTTCAGTGACCCATTGCCCACGATCCTAACACTTCTCAACAGAAACAAAAACGCGGAAAGACAACTACAAAGAAATCTAACTATTCCAAGGAAACTAATAAAATTTCAAAACTTGCTCAGATTTGTAAATGGAAGGAAGAATATAAGGCACTGATACAAATGATAAGTTTAACTCATTCATAAACTATATATTAAGACATTTCAATGCATTTTCCTCAAAAACTGAAAAAGATCCAAATAGAAAACTAAATATGGATTACACAGGCATCAAAGTGTCATGTGAAAGAAAAATGCACATGTATAAATACTAAACAAATAACAAATGTAACCAAACTCATTTCATATTACAAAATATAATTCGAGCTATAAAAAAGTAATCAACAC
>BOPP01000053.1:1396989-1409958 GCA_017312745.1 Gryllus bimaculatus | reverse complement strand
TGGGTGTACCTATATTTAGAATTAGGGGTCGATATCATAGTTTTCCAATTTATTTTCTAGCTAACTCTAAATGCACTTCTAGTTTACTATAACACATTCACTACACTACAACATACACTGCACTTCCCCTCATACACTTACACTCCCCTCCCCTCACTACAACTACAACTTCACTTCACTGTATAAGGGACATGACGATAATAATTATAACATAGCAATATAAGAAATGATAATAACTTGAAAATTTCCCCGAAGTTAATGACAGTGTTTTGATCGCAAGGCTCAGCCATATCTACAAGTAGAGACAATTTCTTCTCCAAATCCCAGACAATTATATCCGTTTACTTTGCTGCTATCATGCGAGACGTTTGGAATTTGTTGTTCTACAATATTGTTCAAGTTCAAGAGATGTCACCGGTTTTGTGAGTGTTGGCTTACCACTTGCGGAATGTTCGGATACTTCGAGAAGCGGGTATTAGATCTTCCAGTGGAGTAACTACACGCCCGTGTCGTGGTCTTGCTAAGTATTCGATCTTTTCTAGAAGTTAGACACCTGAAGGACAATAATTGATCAATGATTTCTACTTGTTCTTGGCACATTTGCGCAGCATTTATCATCTTGGGAAGTTTTGGGAACATTTTTTATCATGAATGTCCTGTGTCTCAAACGCCTGATCCTGAGCAGATATTAGAACTGTCTCGATTATGGCTCATGCTTTTCCTTTTAAACCACATAGGATGATTGAAACTTTATTGATCTACTCTACTGCTACTACTACTACTACTACTACTACTACTACTACTTTATTGTTACCATACTTTTTAGATATTGTAACATAGGGCGGGTTGTCTTCTGAACGATTATTTAGCATTTTTTGTGCTCACATTTCATGTTTAGTAGCATCAGAAGTTCAGTTTCTGTCTTATTCTGCGCGCGTCTAGCATAGTTTTTCTTTGCCATGCTTCTACTACACTAACAAATGCTTGTTTCCTATTCGTCGTGTGGTTGTTTCCCATTCTTCGGTCAGATTCATGACCTGCCTCATTAAAATGTCATCTTGATGACTTAGTACATTCTTTCCATCCCGACTATTGCATTCAGCCAGGCAGCTTCAATTCGGTCTGAAGCCGCTTCCTTACGTGACAAAAGTTTAAGTCTATGTAAAGTTCTCCCCACAAAAAGTGGTGGTTGAAATGCTATCTTTCCCAACCGTCCAGACAAACTTGGACACCTCTTCGATCCGAGGAAAGACAATTGCTTACAGTCAGAATCTTAGTTCCTATGTGATTGGGCGCAAACTCCCGGAGGGAGCGGGAAAGACCTTGTTCTCGAGGGCGGGGGCCTCGATTGTTTATGTGAGGCGGAAATATCGTCACTTTCCCTGCCTAACGGAGAGATTTTACATGCGCAAACGCCACGACGAAAAAAATATTTCTGAGCGGGACTTTTTCGTTCAGAATAACTGTCAATACTCAGTAACTATTGTGCATTTTAGGAACAATTATACTCACTTTTAGCAATCAGTTTGTAACTCTATCAACTACTACATTAAATGTTATTCTCAGATACAATTTGCAGATCCTTTTTCGGACGCCCTAGCCCATATTTCGAATTCTAAACAGCCACTTAAAAACCACGTTTCAATATTTTAATTCGCCATAATCATTATTACTATTAAAGAATTATTCGTAATTTAATAAGGCCGAGAGAAGCAGTTTATGGACGAATATGAAGAGAAGCTATATTATTTTTTTTATCTTCTCTATTCAATAGTATGACTTTGTTTTGTTATATTTTTATTGGCTCGCAAAGACTCTGTTTTATAAAGATTATATTGCAAAGTTTCATTAGTCGAAAGGATGGTCTCAAGAAGCAATAGTGCCAATTATAATTTTCTTCAAGGGCAAGTTGAACGATGAAAGGTTTCAGTATTGAGGAACTTTTCGATAACGCTGGTTCTCTCGTGACTTCCGACAGGAAAATAAACCAAAGTTCATTTACTGAATATGTGAAATTAATTCAATTCATATTTTATAATATGATATATTCCAAATTGTTGAGTAAAACAAATCGCTTGCCACAATAAGTATTGCCGTTGAATGAATGCCGCCCAAATCACGAATCGTTTCTCAATACTAGAAACGCCTTTCAGAACGCACGAACATATACAAGAAGACGATTAATTAATGTCCCACCAGGGATTGTGATTTTAAAAATATTAGACTGATAAAATACAGAAACTACGTATGTGTGAATAAGTTGAATAATTAAAATAATGTGCCCACTTTGTTTAATTAAAAAGAAAATCATTTAATTAATAAGGATAAGGTAATGGTATCCACTTTTCATTTTGCATATGCTAAGCAGGTATTTAATTAATCAATATATTAATACATTTCTTGTTTGATTGGCTTCAATTTTCAAATCAAAAATTAAATCAAATAGTTCATTTTTAATAAATATATAAATTCTTTTATTTTCTTTTTGATATCATTGGGTTTACATTCAAGATACGATTTTTTAGTTTTGTAACTGTTCTATAGGGCCGTTTTCAAATTATTATTTTGAGCGCAATCATTTCCTTTCCTTTGATTTCCATCATATTGTTTTTTTAATTTTTTTTTCACTTATACGTACGTAAGAAGAAAAGGTGTAATCGTGTTACAGAAAACGCGCGAAATTTTTCGAGAGAAGCCCTTATTGTCGAAACGTAACGAAAAAAATAGATTAATATCCTGTTCCTATGTATGGTAAATTCCTTCTCTAATCACGTATTTTAGCCAGAATCCATGTTTGTGGACCCTTGTAACCGAAAAATCGATTGACGGCAAAGCGTCTGTGTGCGTGTCCTAACGTGGTAAACGCTAGCACGTAAACCGTACAGCCGAATTTTCTCTAAAATAGATTTCCTCCTTCCATTCGAACTATCTCGAGGCTTTGGGAGTTTTAAGCGGTTATATTGACTTTTGAGGGTTCTTTACATGAAACTCAACATGTTAAGCTTTGGCAGAAAAAACACTTGTCCCTGCATATGCCCTCAACTCAGCCAGTTCCGAGATCTAATGCAGAACACCCAAATCTCTCTTTACGAAAAAATCTACTCAGTGTGGCGCAGCTCAAAATTATCAAAAATCATGTTTAAAAATCCTGTTTGTCTTAATATCACCATATTAATAATATACACATTATCCATAGTTATCAAAATAGTTTACTTATGAACATGAGTATTGTAAGTTATCTTTATTGCTAGGGGGCGGATTTAATGAAAATGTCATATTTTTTCTTTTCCCTTAGAAAAATGCGTTTAGTAAAGACGTTAATTTTTATGCCATGACAAAGGAAAATGATCCATTTTTTTATACATCTTTTTTTTGCTTTTTGCATTTTCTGAGGATTTCGATTAAATCGGTTACTTGCCTCAAATAATAAGTTAACGCGATAATAAAAAAGTATTTCAACACAGAATTCTGAACAGGAGTATTCGATTTTATTTCATCGCTCAGGAAGTTGTAATGTCACCGGTGTATGTAATCTAATGGTCCCCCTGCCATTGTCGTTTCGGTCACTTTCGGGATAACTAAAGTAAGATACTACTGTAAACAACAGTCCAAACCGAAAGTTTCGATCTCCCTCAGTCTTCTATATTATTTAAATGTTGTTGGATTTTGTCTCTAATGTGTAATGGTACTGGAGTATAAAGATTGAAAAGAGTAGGCGATATGGATGACCCTTGAGGCAGTTCTACTATTATTTTTCGCGGATTGTAGATGTGGTTTTCAACTGTTACCGTGAACGTTCTATCTGTAACGAAGTTTTTAATGATATTTGTTAGGTATTTGGGTGTTCCTTTTGATTGGAGTTTGTATATAAGGCCTGGGTACCATAATCTGTCAAATACTTTTGATATATCAATGAATGTGGCTATTGTGTGTTTTTTGGCTAGGAAAGCTGCAAGGATGTGTTCGAAAAGTCTGAGCTGTTGATGAGAAGTAAATACTTTGCTGGTGAATCCAAATTGGAGCATGAGTAAAGATTGGGTTTTATTCAAATGGGCATTTAATTTTTTCAGTATTAGTTTTTCAAGAATTTATGAAAATGATGGTAATTAGTTTTATAGTTTTCAATGATGCTTTTGATAATTTTGTTTGGCTTTGGTACAGGAATTATATTGGAATTCTTTCATATAATTGTGTAGTAACCTGTTCTGATTATATAATTATATATGTTATTTAGATAGCGTGAGTGGGTAGATTTTTTAAAATTATGTTGCTTATTTTATCGGGTCCTGGGGCTTTTCGTAATGGGATTTTGTTTGTAATAGTTTTAACTTCGCGGGGGGAGATGAACTTAATTTTGTGTGGAACATTGTAGTTCGGGGATGTTGCCAGGTGAATAATCTTATGATCTGGGTGTGGTGGGGTACTATTAGGAGTGAATGCTTGCTCAAAATGATTGGCCAGTGCTTCTGCTTTGACAAAGTGCGATTTTGTTTTCCTGACCGAGTGCTCAATGGTGGGATGTGCGTTTTCTTTTTTAAAATCTTTATAGTAAATTGGGAGGGTATTATTTGTTGTATTAAGGGATTGAATTATATTCTTATAGTTATAGATAGTTGATACTTTTTGATCGTTTTTGGATAGTGAAGATGTGATCTGATAGCGAGGAGACACACGCAATTTTGTATCCGAAAATAGTAACATCAAATATTTTATATTCCTTAAAAGTAATTAGTAAATATTTTAATGTGTTGGTACAAAACAGAAAAAGTAACGGATTTGACAAATGTTGGAAAATTTAAAAACTCGCACTAAACTAATAGAATAGAAAGTCTTGCAGGCAATTCGTTCCACTTTTGTATTGTTCTGTTTACAAATGAGAATTTACCTACACCTATTCTGTTTTCTTTGCCGAGTTTTAGAACCATGATCCTTCCGCGCCACGTATGTGGGTTTTGATAATCTTGCCCGCACTTCACCCCCCCCACGGACGATTACCGCGTATTTATTTGAATAACTCACAACGACGCGATTTTCCAAAGGTTTCTAAGATATAAATTCAGAATTAGAACGTCATCTTCTAACAAATTTTGCGGCATATTTTTGTACTTTTTGTACTTTTTGTGAGAGATTTATTTGCTTTAAACTATATGGGTCCCAACATATGGAGCCACATTCCAATATTGGCCAATATATACGTATACCCTAATTCCCTTGATTTTCTTCTTCCTTTCCTAAGCAATCTAATCACAAAGTGTAATATCTTCCACGCCTTTTTCACTACATAATTTACGTGTTCTGTCCACCCCAGATCCACATTTAGTACAATTCCAAAATATTTACAGCATTTAGCCCTCTGAATATACTGATTTTTCAATTTATATGCGATGACATGTTTTTCTAGAACGCGCGAATCTGATAAACTTCACTTAATTTCATTTGTGGTAGCTCATGATTATAGCCTATCTAAATCAGCCTGCAATATTTCTCTATCACTGATGTCTTTAATTTCTCGATATATTATGCAGTCATCTGCAAAAAGTCGTATATTTGATTGAATTCCCGGCCAAATATCATTAATATATTGTGGCGTTTGAGACAAGCTCGGTAACTCCACAGCAGCCACACAGTGTCGACGAATCCAGAGATAGATCAACCGGAGCACAGGTCGCGCCGAATAAATACTAGCGAAACAGCGCTAATTCCGTTAGTTGCTGACCGCGGCGCGGACGGCGGCGAACTTCCAGCTCAACGGCAAAAACGCGGAAGGGTTCTGTTATGTCCAAAAACGTACTTTTCGTAAAAGCAGATTTATTCCAGTCTTACACAAGTAGATTAGACAGATAGATAGATTTATTAAACAAGTTCGCTTTGAGCTAAGATGCCTCGGTGGCAAACATGATAACAATTAAAAAATTAGAATTATATAAACATTTTCAACTTTTACAATTGGGTTACTAATTAGAATTAGGGGGTGATATATAATAGTTCCCAAATTTATTTCTAGCTACCTCTAAATTTCACTTCTTGTTTACATAACACCTACACTACACTACACTGCAAAACCCCCTTCACGTACCCTACAATTCGTTTCCACTACACTACACTTCACATCACTTTCACTGTATAAGAGCATGACGATAATAATTATGACAATAATAATATAATAATAATAATAATAATAATAATAAAGATAAATGTCTCTGTCAGTATTATTCCGAGGTGATCTAGATGGAATGAAGTATTATTTTAAATTTGGCTAACATTTAGAAGGAAGAGCCTCTAGTGCTTCTGCAGGTAGTTTATTCCAAATCACTATAGTGCGATTCACAAAGGAGAACTTGCCTACATCAGTTCTTTGCTTTCTACATCGTAATTTTCCTAGATGGTCCCTCTGCTTTTATAATCTGATTTTCTGTAATCTTTTAACCGATATCTGCCACATGCCTGTGTCCCCTCTGTATGTTCTTATACATTACGCATAAACGCCCCGTTCCCTTCTCTTAAGATAAGGACTTCCCATTTCTCGTTCGTCACCAACGCACCCGTGATTTACAAAACTTTGAGGCCCGTTTTTGAATTTTATCTAACGCTTCCGATTTGCGATGTACAGCGTAACCATTCAATAGCGGAGTTTTAACAACGCTCCAAAGATGTACCAGTGAAGCCAAAATCCGTTTAACCAGTAAGATGTGCCGAAGTTCGCCTGCGTAGTCCAGATTTTTCCGTCCAGTAGAGAGAGCCGGTTGAACGTCGCCGCTTCGTTGCCAGTAGTCACTATATCGCACGCATTCACTATACTGTTGGGAGGCGCTGACTGCCTCTCTGCTCGCTGGGGTGCTGCTTTACACCCCTGATGGGGCTAAGGGTCCGCTGGCTAGCCCCGGGGCAAGGGTGGTGGCGCGTTTTGCGGTGTTTAGCCGCGAGAGACGGCGCCGCGGCGGCAGCTGCTGTCGCCCTCTTTTGAGTGGCGTTAGAACTCTGTTTTGACGGCTCCTTCAAGGGTGCGCGGGCGACTACTGCAGGTTCGTCGTGACGTCACTCTACCTGTCAATAGCGGAGCAGCTGACGGATAGTACCTTTTTCAGTACGAGACGCCGAGTGCGGTGTGCGAAAGCCGGTAGGGCGGAGTCGACATAGGGCGGAGTAGGGCGGACCAGACACCGAGGTGAGAGGTCCAGTGCTGTAAGCCAGAGCGGTAGTAATTAGAGAGGGCAGTTTTCTTTTGTACGGGACGTCGAAGAGTTCGGACGTGCGTAGAGAGCTAGATGTGAGGATCGTGAGACGCCATTTTGTAGAAAGTACGGTGCGAAGTAATTGTTCAGGCAAAAGAAAAGTGTGATAGCGGAAGATTCAGTCTTCCGAAATGTGATTAACTGGGTGAAGTGTAATGTTGCATAGAGACCGGAAAGTAGTGGAGTAGCTAATACGAGGACGCGGTATAGGGGCCGCGAAAGCGAGAACTGTGAGCAGTTGAGAGGCGTCAGAGAACTGTGCAGTTAGCTACGCGATTAGGAAGTGTTTTAAAGAATGCCAGAAAATACTTAAAAGGACTTTGCTATACGCGTCGGCGTGCCGCTTAGGAAGAGCGCGAAAAAGAAGCAGAGGCGTGGATTCAGGTGCCGGGCGTTGTCAAGAGGCAACGTGGTCAAGTCCAACGAAAGAAGATTGGACGTGGATCTGATGGCAGGAGAGAAAGAAGACGGCGTTTCGAGCGACATCGCGGACGGCTGGTCTTCTTAATAAGTTCTCCTAGACGCAGCTATGGCAAATGGTCGCAGTAGCGTAGTGTGTCGAGCAAGAATTGCAGATTGAAAGGACGCGAGTTCAAATCCTAGCACGGCCGGCAAATTTTTACCTCCACGTTTACTATTTAAAGAGAGTTATGTAATGCTACAGGAGAAAGTGTAGAAATTTCCAGAGAAAATGCGTTTTGTATGTGGCTCATTGGAAAAAAGTGGATATTTTCTTGCTCGTATATTAATTTCTCTACATAGGGTTGCTAAAATGCTTCTGATTTATGTGTTCTTGAACCAGAACAAGTGATTTTCAAAAACCTCTCTTGTCAATCCGTTTACATATGAGTAATTGTAGAGTAAACAGGATTTCCACTAAAATGGACATTCATCAAATGATCTGGCTGATGTCACGCATCCTCGAATTTGAAATAGATATTTTAATGTGGAATGAACACCAAGCACCAACATATTGTCGAAATTTTCTCAAAAATAGCATTAATTTTTGCTTTAAGTATTTTCCCTGAATAGAATAAAAGATGTACAAAAATTGCGCAGGTTCAATTTTCGATGAACGATCTGAATTTTCGAAAATTTTGAAACAAAAATTAACATTGTTAAAATACAATACTGAATTTACATAGTATTGTATATTGCGTAGCCGATAAAGGCGTTAAAGAATATGGCGTTGAAACAGCATTATTTTTTAGAATAACAAACTATCTAAATAGTATGTATAGTAAGAGAAACTATTTAAATAGGTATACTGAAACCATTCACTATGATTGTATAATGTCAAACTTTAAGAAACTGAGATCGATATCGTAATAAGAGTTCTCACGATACATGTATTCATGTCTCATTAATGCGCTGCGGGGGTGAAAGTGCGCTGCGGGGGAGGAAGGGGTTGAGCCTGAACTTTCGGGATTTTGCGCTCTGGCTGTTGACGCAGACAGCGTAGAACAGCCAAAAATAACCTTAGGCTGTAAACTCCTAAGATGCTAGCCAGCGAGCCCTCGCTTACCGACAGCAGGCGAGCCTATCTAGGGAACGTGTGTGGTGGTGGTGGTGGTGGTGGGGGGGTAGCCCTCAACTATTTAACGCTGCGCCAACTGCGCCCGCGTTCTCATTCAGTTTACATCGGAGAGCGTTGTACGAGTAGGTACAAGGAGTGTGGAGTGTGGGCGAGATGTCCGGAGCGTAATGGGCCAGACGATCTCAGCAGTACGTAGGCACACGTCCGCCAGCGACCGGTTTAAATTTTGGCGTCAGGCCATGGTGACGGTAATTGTCGACGGGACGGAAGGTCCGACAGCTCGCATCACGCGTCCTTTTATTTTTCTGGCGGTAAGCGGGTTATGGAAGGAAACAGGTTGTCGGGTGTTTAAATTTAGGGCCAATTTATTGAACTTGTCTATAACCTTTTAATATACTATTTTTATTTTGTTATTTGAATTTATTCTCATTTCACTACGTCACAATGTCATCTTTCGCAGGACGAAGAGTCAAATTTACACAAGAATTATAGTTCACTTGAATTTTGATAAATTGCGTCTAATGTTCTACGATATTCAAACATTATATTACAATATTCGATTGGTTATCTATTGAGACTTAAAAGTTTCGTTCGATAATTCTCCAATTTCGTATTGAAATAAGTAGAGCGGATTTTAATGATCTAAATATTCGCCAAAGTGATCAATAAACTGCCCTTAATATGTTTTAAAAATCACCAAAATGCAAAGAACAGTGACGTGAAAATTGTGATCAAAACCAGTTTGGATGAACATCTGAAGCTGTTGGATTTGATAATGATGTAATCGAGGCTTTGTTCAAGTGAACTCAGCTCGAAAACATTTGGTTTGGAGTGTTATTGATCAGGAAATATCTTTCTTTAGTTATCCCGAAATTGCCCGAAACGACAATGGCACTGATAGGGGTTACGGGACCCATAGAATACATACAACGGCTGATATTACAATTTCTGAGCGATGAAATCAAATAAGCTGCTTAGCAATTCTGTGGTGAACACTTGTTGTATCTCGTAAATATTATTTAAGGCAAGTTACGTAAAAAATATATTAAAATCAATAAAAATCAACTAAAAATGAATTCAAAATGACAGAAAAGTAAAAAAGACTCTTATGTCGAAATCCTCAGAAATGCAAAACCAATAAAAGACGTATAAAAATGGATGCATTTCCTTTGAAATGGATTGAAATTAAACGTCTTGACTAACACGCATTTTTCAAACGTGAAAAGAAAAATATGACATTTCATTAAAACCCGACCCTAATAATAAGATATCTTACAGTACTTTTAATTATAGACTATGTGCATAGAAGAAATCATATGGTAATATTAATACAAACAGGATCTATCTATTTTTTCGTCACCGGGGCCCGACAATAAGAGATTTTCTCGAAAATTTGCCGTTTTCCGGTGCACGACTAGGTTTTATCCTTACATACAATAGGTGAGAAAGCAAAAAAAGCCAATATGATGGAAATCAAAGGAAAGGAAATAATGCGCTCAAAATAATAATTGAAAACTTCCCTACAGAACAAGTAACAAACTAAAAACTCGTATCTTGAATGTAAACCCAATGATATGAAAAAGAAAATAAAAAGATTTGTATATTTATTACAAATAACTATTTGATT
The DNA here is from genome assembly GCA_017312745.1 of Gryllus bimaculatus. Taxonomy (NCBI): domain Eukaryota; kingdom Metazoa; phylum Arthropoda; class Insecta; order Orthoptera; family Gryllidae; genus Gryllus; species Gryllus bimaculatus. The sequence goes on along the minus strand of BOPP01000053.1, from coordinate 1,399,562 downwards.
TCTGTTAAATTTTTGATTTGGAAATTGAAGTCGCATCAACAAGAAATTTATTAACATATTAATTAATTCAAGGCCTGCGTAGCATTAGCAAGTATACTTCACCTTATCCTTAATTAATTAAATGATTTCCTTTTTAATTAAAATATGAGCACATTAGTTTTAATCATTCAACTAATCACTCACGCATAGTTTCTTTAATTTTATCAGTCAATTTTTAAAAAAATCTCAATCCCCTGGTGGGGACATTAATTAATCGCATCTTGTATATGTTCGTGCGTATCTGAAAGGCGTTCTAGGTTGAGAAACGATTCATGATTTGAGCGGCATTCATTCAACGGCTATACTTATTGTGGCAAGCGATTTGTTTTATCAACAATTTGGAATATATCATATTATAAAATATGAATTTGAATAATTTTCACATATATCAGTAAATGAACTTTGGTTTAATTTTCCTGTCGAAGTCACGCGAACAAGCGTTATCGAAAAGTTCCTGAATTACTGAACATTTCCATAGCTGATCTTGCTCTTGAGAGAAAATATAATTGGCACTATTGCTTCTTGAGCCATCCTTTCGACATAATGAACTTTTAAACATATCTTTACAAACAGTACTATTGTATAGAGATAACAATAAATAATATCGCTTCTGTTCATATTCATCATAAAACTGCTTCTCTTGGCGTCATTCAATCTACTAAATAATTTGTTTAATAATGCTTAACCGAAATAAAATATTCACACGAGAGTTTTAATGGCTGTTTATGATAAAAAGGAAAGGTTGAATCTTTAAAATATAGTCGTAGCTACTGTAAGACATAAATTGTTACTGCAACGATATTTGTAAGTTTTACCTGGCTCAAGATCTTGAATTACAGTGTGCACATCAACTTCAATGTTCTTTGACATTGTCATTTTGCCTCTTTATTTCATTTATTATTATTTATTATTATTATTATTATTATTATTATTATTATTATTATTATTATAAAAAGAATAAGATCACTTGTAGAACAATCTTTTATCTGTCATGTATTTTTTATGAAGGGGTGATAATTATATGTATAAATTTACCATTGGAAGCTCGGGAAGTTAAAGTTTGTAAGAATAAGCTGTCTCAATATACTTGATGCAGTTCCTCATACAGGGTCTTTTATTATGAAATGTAAAGGGCAAGAAATTAACCGCCTAACCAACAATGAACCTCTTTTGTGACTTGCTCTTGCCCATTTTGCAAATTTTTCTTGTTTTGTGTATATTCACACTAGCCTAAGAGGCCATCTTTACTTACAATTTTTGTTCTGAGATCTGCACCCTGAGGCAAAACGGCACGCATCTTCAACCACAAATTCGTGTGACGCCACAATATATATTAACTAGCTGACCCGGCGAACTTTGTTCCGCCTTAATTCGCGCCCCCCCTTTTAATGGCAATAAATAAGCAGTTTTTTTAATTGGAAAAAATACAAAAAAAATTAAATACCTAGATTAATCATTCATAATTATTTCTGTATTTTAGTACATAGGTTGCTCTTCATTTAAGTACCTTGTGATACACGACATTTTTTGTTTTATTATCGGCGCAAAAACAAACAACGCAGAGGTCTTCGACCCGTGAATCATGCCACGGTATAATTGACCATCGGAAAAACATGAATGTTCTAGATTTAAACCAAACTTTTAAGGATTGGCCTTGTGATTTGTTGATGGTCATGGCAATGCAAAGACGTTATCGAAATTGAAGTCTTTTAAATTCAAACGACATATCGGTTGGGACATCGGTATCCTCCGGAATGAGAACTTCCTCACCATTTTGAATCTTTCCTATCATTATCGTAGCGTAAATTACATTGTTCATCATTTTTCTAACGCACAACGCGTACGTTGCATCAGTTTGGTTGGTTTAATGTTTCGAAAGCATGATTACTACGGAGCAACACCTTTAGGGCGTAATTGGTGCGGGGTAAGCCAGGCACGTCCAAGAGTCATTGGATAGTTTGGGTGGGCTTCATCTTCATTGTGACGCAGTCATATAGATTTGAATGAATGCAAATGGTTCAATGATCTTATTTTGAATTATGTAGTTTAGGTCATCTACAATCTTTATTCTTTAGCCGCTACAAATTGCTCGCTCACAATACAACATTCATTATTTTTTGTAGTTAGAAATATTTCTGGAAATACATAGTTGATAAGTTAGTCTTTTGGATGATAACAAAATTACAGAAATTACATTGGAAAATTATATTAATCCGCTCGATTCAATCGACAGGTACTTGAACCATTACTGATAGTCAGCACATTGCTCCGAGAAATCTTCAGCAGATGTATAATAATATAATAATTAATAATATCCTTTTATTGATATGGCGAGGCTCGGGCCATCAGGCCCGCTCTTCCTGCCTGACCACATGTCACAATATACAAGAGTAATGTATTAACATATTAAATTACAAATGGTAATGTTATTTAAAATTTAAATTTAATGTAATCTACAAGTTTGTAAGTAGTTCGTGGAGGGAAATGTTTTTTAAAGCAACTTATAAATAGAGACATCAGAGGGTTAAATGGTA
>BOPP01000053.1:1384437-1396964 GCA_017312745.1 Gryllus bimaculatus | reverse complement strand
TGGAAACTGGCTAACATGAATAACGGGTCATTGGGATGGTATCCTCACTGCGGTTCCATGCTGCAAAGGGTGGATGTTTCTTCGTATTAAAAACGCCTGCGATGCGTCCAAACGGATGAAGAGTACCAGTTACAAAACTTTGGCAGCAAAATCAAAGTATCAAACAGATCGCAAAAAGTAACATATTTTTACAAAAGAAACATTAATGTTATTTCTAAAACACATTAATCTTAACACTCCTAAGGAATAGTTTTTATTTGACCCGTAATCTACAAATATGGTGTATTTTACTTGTAAAAAAATCATGCAGGGCTCTTAAAAAGATGTGAATAAGAGGAGTTTTAAATATTTGGGAGGCAATTTATTCCATTCCGGGCTACGCTTAATTGCGAACGCATTTATTGTAAGTAGCTTGGTTTGGCTTGTTTGGAATGCAGAGTAAACTGGGCATTTCTGAAATCACTTAGAATGATTTTAAGATGCTACCAAAATAGTTGTTAAGTATGTCGGTGGGAACCCGATTCCTTGTTTTAGCATCTTAAATAAAAAGACAAAGGCTGTGATACAATCCCATCCTTTAGTGTAGATATTTTGTCTGTTTGTAAACTCCAGGAGGATGTGATCGTATTTTTTTTATGTTATAAATGAAACGAATACAGGAAGTTTTAAAAGAGCCCTCTGTTAGAGTTTGAGGCGAGTGAAAGGCTTTTAAATTTTATACACGAGATCCCGTAGGTCGAAATGAGGACATAACAGGGTTTTTACCAACATTTCTTTCGTATTATAGGGAGACATTTATCGATATATCTAAAGGATTGCAAAGAAGGCATAAACTTTCCGACCAGACATTTCGATCTGATAATTTCCCAACCCTTTAGATGTTCATCAAGTATGAAGCCCAAGTTTTTTGACTTGTGTATGACGAGAGTACTACAACATTGTCTAAAGCACATCCAGGAACAATGAACCTTCAGTTTTCTTAATTGCATTTGAGAAGAGCCAATTATGATGGTGGGAATTTTGCTTAGGGATTTACCCAATTTGAGTCGCGTTTCTCAAGTTGACCATTTGACTACAGAGGGAGAGTTCATATTTAATTATTTATTACAGTTTCTACCTTCTGATGGTTTCCGGAGATATGAAATTTGCAGGTCATCCGCGTACATATTGATGATTACATTAACCGTAAAGTCGCCTGATTCGGTCATTCATGATAAATTAAGAAGAACAGTGGCCCTAAACACGGAAGCCCTGAGGTACTCCTCGGGTGGAGAGGTTTTATGGATGCCGGTGCAAGATCGTCAACTACTACAATTTGTTGCTATTGTATAGATAACTTGCCAATCCAGAGATGGAGACGTGGACATCAGAAAAATTAGATTTTGCACTTCGCTATCAGGATATCATAGTCTACAGAGTCAAATGCTTTACTAAAAATCTCCTAAAAGAGTTTAATACAAGTTACGCAGGCCATCATCTAGCGCTTTTCGTATTGTTTCAGTACTTGTTGCATTAAAGCGGTTTGTGTTCTACCTCTCAAAGCCGGTATTTGAAGTTATCGAGCAAGATGCTGAGTCGAAACGTGTTGTTACAATCTGTTTTTCGAACATTTTTTCCAGAACTTTTAGACCACTGTCGGCAGTATGCTAAGTGGCGATAATTGCAGGACGCCGAAACGAGAAGTCTAGTTCGGATGTTTTGGCAGGGGGCGAACATGCCGCAAGCTTCCACGCTTGAGGGAAGGTTCCGTTGTTAATGAGAAATGAAATTAATGCGTGAGTGCCGGTAAGGGCAAATGGCTTTAAAACAGAATTTCAATTGTTTGGCATGTGATACCGATCGAAAAAGCCCATTTGCATAAATTGATTGTTAGTGAAAGAACAATATTACTAACTTCCCTTATGTTCAAACGTTATAGGAAATAAAATTATCCCTGATAGCAGGTGAGTGATTGAAAGTCTCTGTAAATGTATCACGCTTGACAGAAGGTAGTAAATTGCGTTTTGAACACAAATTTACAAAAAGTAGTTCATTAATATCATTCAAGGGCAATCGATAGAAAATTTCAGAAAGAATTTGAACTTTCGTGATTCCGAGGTCTCTAAACAGTTAATGTTCCAACGTAACTTTTGTGTTTTGTGATTTACTTTAAAGACATTATGAAAATATCGAATTTTTTGCGTTGCTAATTTTTGGTTTTACAGAATTTCGTAACTTTTGTACCTCTTTCAGTTTTCAGAGTTTTATACACTTGAAGCGATGGTAAGCTGAGTCGCGGTCTCCGCATGAATTTGACTTTAATGTATTTGCTTAAGCCAGGGGGGGCCGCCAGGACGTGTCACACGTGCGTTTTCCATGGTGCAGTGTTATGCGAAAAAGGTTAGATATAATTTCGTTTGAAGACTTCTACTTTACTATTAAGAGATGTTGACTATAGACGTCATGCCAAGGAAGCTTTAGCACTGGGCATTAACATAGCCTCAGAATTAATATGTGTTAGTCACGTAATAGCGGATAATTTTTTGGCTTATTTAGGACATTTAATAGAGTACACCATAAATAGCAAATCATGCTTTGATTACTCCCGAAATAGATACTGACCGTACATTAATACTTTCAAGAAGTGTCTGACACAATCGCGTACTATCCATGTTTCAAGCTCCTAAGTGCTAAAGTGGTCGGAGCCAAATTCTAATATTATGTAAATTGTATGGAATTAAAAGGTATCAATTAAACTTTTCAGCAGTTGAGAAGTAGGTACTTTCAGGAATAACGCAATAATTGAATCACCGATGGATTTATGATATCCTTGATTAGTTTACTTGCGAACTCGAAAGGGGAATCTCTAATTCGGATAAAACTCCCCGTTTTCGGGGAGGCAGTAAAACAACAGCAACAAGTGAAATGTTTCATTCCAATTTGAATTTCTGCAAACATATATTCCATAGCCAGGGTTAAAAGAGGATGTGGAGTGAGGACTACTTTAAACCTTAAATGCATTTGCGAACAAACCAATGCGACCCCTCCACCCCGTCTTTTCAATTTTTAAAAAATTGCTTTTAATTACCGACCTATCATTCCTAAGGAAGTTTAATTAATAGATACGATACGAGTCCTGATTTTATTGTAGATTTTTAGCCATGTTCGCTCATTAATTGAACAGGTCTGTGTTCGTTTCAGTTATAATATTTGAATTTCAGAGGAATGCTGCTTTAATGATTGGGCATTTACGTGGAAGACAGACAAGCACGAGAAACTGCCAGACAAAGAAAATTTGTAAATCCTGGAGGGTTTACAGGGCTACTACGAGCGGGTATGGGACTTTACACGGAGCTGGGAAGGACCAGTAACTCCTCCGTACGTTCGGCGATTAGCACTAAAACACAGGTACAGAATTCCTCCCTGGAACGCGTTACGGAGGAAAAGACGCGGTGGGTAAGTTGTTGCCACATTATGAAGATATCCACGTTGGAAAAAATCAAAAGCAATAAGCCAGAAAGAAATTGGAGTAAATAAGTGCTTCCACATCACACGTGTGGGCACTAACTACTTAGATTTAGTCCGAATTATTATAAAATTCTTATAAATAATAAAATATTCTAGGGATAATAGTTAATTATAATTATAAGGAATAGAGGACACGTAGTGAAACAAAACAATATAATTAAAATGTGATGTTAATAGTAAAATAATATAATTCTAATATTACGTAATAATAAATTAGAAGTTAAAAGTGTTAATAGCAATTTATGATAATATTAATAATAGTAATAGTAATTCAACTAGCACTATAAAAATTTAGCAAAAGATGAAAAAATTAAAAAATTATAATTAAAAATATTTTGTTTTAAGAACACAAAATAGTACATAGTCTTGACTCCTAGTTATGATTATACTATCCAGTTCTGCGTATAGTTCTGACGGCGAACTTTGCGAATTTCTCCCTTTACGAAGGAGCGACACCATCTGTTGTCCCAAACAATTCTTTGGCCGAAACGTTCCACAGGGCCTTTGTTTAACACTTCAGCCGCATCCTCTCAGGTCCTTCACCGAATTGTGATAACCGTTTTTCTTCAAGATTTCTTTTTGATGAAAACAATCCCGGCAAGCTTCTATAACTGGTGAATTAATTACAATTATAGGGTGCGAGTACCACCATTCGTTTTCCGCCAACTCAATGACTGCGATCAAGTATCACTAGTCTAATTGAAACACCTATCTTTTTGGCAACATTGACTGTGCAATGCCCAGTCGGTCCTCGCCATCACGCTCAGGGTTCCCCAAAGATCCTTAGGAGTTTTCGCCGTTGGTTACTGGCTCAAGCTCGTTCAGTCCGCCTCCTCCAATTAAAGTTTGAGAGTCATCGATCTCCTAGTTTTCTCTTAATAGTTTCTCCCGCTGCCTTTCGTAACGAGAGAACTAACACCTCAAATTTCTTCTCCACTGCTTCGAAACACCGTGTGCAATTTTCGCTTATGAAAAATCCGATTGTAAGATGCTTTCAGAAGCGAAGCAGAGACAGCGTATTCGCTTACGTGCGTGTGGCCATGATGTTCAAAAATTTAGGCCGTAAAACGATCTTAACTTTTATGAAATACTTTTAGAAAAAACCAAAAGTATTAAGTAAAAATAAAAAGTATTAACTTACTTTTATGAAAATACTTCTAGAAAAACTAAAAAACGTATTAACAATGGTTATATTATAAGTAATTAGCGAATATTGTGTTATATTAGCTTATACCAAGCAGACACTGGCGATTGGTGCGGCCTCTTCCCACTTGCGATCGTACTAGCTGAACAAAACTACCTGCTGCGCGCTCACTACAAACTACCTGCGGTGATCCTCGTGAGCGCGCTTAGAAATACGTCCTCACAGCTCGGAGACCATGACACGACATGTATCATATAAGCAATGTAACTCAAATTTGACGATTTGAGGCCAAGCGTTTATTTCGTTGGGCGCCGTAGATCTTGGACACTACTGGCGGGGGTATTTGCGGAAATCGCCAGGACAGTAAAATCATTGTCCTTCCAAACTCTCGAGTCCATTGCGTAAATCTTTTAATGCTTCGTTAAGTGCTTACTAATGCACGTTTATGCGCCATTGGCTGATTAGTCCCAGATGATTTTCGATACCGCTAAAAACTTTGCCCAGTTGCTTGAGTGTTTCTGCAATATTACACCGTTGGTTCTTTCAATAGTTTGAAGATTTAACGGTAATTTGAATGCTGAGATGAGCCTACGGCATCCTACCTAACAATGTGACTGAAACTATCCAGAAGAAGCAACTGCAAACGATTATGTTAGATCTCGGACCCGAACAGTTGCTAAAATATGGACATGAGAAGTCTTGCCAGTTCCACCAGGGGCATTCTAGGAAATATAAACCACCATTTTCATCATCTATTGCCTTCATTAAAGGTATCATAAACTTCCTTTTGTTGGTAATTCAAACTGGTACATTCGTTTGGAACGTACTAAATCTAAATTCCTGGTGATCATATTCCACGTTCCCGTTTCAATTCTCGATTAAATTGCGTCATTCATTTCACGATATGGTGCTGGCATTTCCTACGCTGAATTAATAAATTACCGCACATGAAGTAAGGGTACATATCTTCGCATCAAGAGTTTAAAGGCACGATATGTATCTCCTCATTCATCTCAATTCGTAGTTCTGGAACTGACACGAATTTGATTAAAATATCTTCCTTGACATATTTTCCTTGTATTTGTGCCACAGGTTACATGGGTTTTTGATGAAAACATGTCAAATTCATGGATACCGAATAATGTGTGGACTGGAGATGCAGAGATAATGGCTTCAGCGATTGTCGTATCCAATTGACTATCGTTTTCTAATAACTTCAATTCTTCACATTGCAGCACGATATAGTTGGGAATATTACACCATAAGTTCGTAGTGCTCAAATGACGTTGTCCCACGGCACATTTACCACAACAACCGCAAATAGAAAAACTTTCATTATTCTTTGGATGAACTGTATACATACGACCAAGAGCATCAGTAGAGCCACATCTGGCATACCCAGGAACCGCATCGCCTGTGCTTCCGTCTTTGAAAATTCTTCGATGAAGCCGATTCCAAGGTAAATTAACGTTGGCATCCGAGTAAAGCAAAGTTCGTGCAAACTGATCGTTTGGCAGATTGCAAACAAACCTGAGTCAATGTAGTTACTGGAGGTGTTTCAGCACGTTGACGGTAGCATATCGGAAGCCGTGAAATATACTCGTTTGACCAATTCTCCAGATGCCCGCCAAATGCCGTAACAGTTAGGATGAGTTCGTAATGGGGAAATGCGAATATACGCCCAAATCCGTTCATTACAGTTCACATAACGACCCAACTTGATAGCGTGAAATGTTCATCGTGGTAATCCAAAAACCGCCATATCTCTGCCTTTCGGACATATTTGCAAATGTTATTTTTTGGACTTAACTGAAATTGCAGTTAGTCCAACGTTGCAATGTGTCTTGATACGATTTTAGAAATAAGTGGCGAATATGGAACAATCCAACTGTTATCGACAACGTAATCCATTCTTTTCCACTTCCGTTGTGACAGTTCGACCGGTTGTCACCTGTGTTCGACGCGATACAGCGGATAACATCATTGCCAGTGGAGGTCTCCGCCGTTAATTTCTGTGGGATATCGTTTAGAAGCACTTTCCATCGACCATGCCAAGGTGATGTGGGGATTGATGGCACCACACGCGTCCATGAAATCTATAGTAGTAACAACATCATGTAGGTCTGGATCGTACTCATAATCAGGAATCTCGGCACATATGATTTTATCTATTGTCAGGCTGAATTCTTCCACTAACAAATAAGAATGTGTGCGTGCGGGCAGGCCTGCGCTTTTGCCATTCGATTGATACATCCAGCATCGGTATCTCAAAGACGCGTGTTTACAATAAAAGTTCATCAGGGCCGAAGTTTTTGCCTGAATATTACGTGCTGTATGTGATGTCGTGTCTATCAGCTTGATGGTTTGTCCGGAAGCAGCAATTGACTAATTTCTATCATTTTGGATACAGGTAAAAGTAATAAAGAGATCGCGGGCCGACCGTATGAACGAACATAGTGTCATATTGTATCTTGGCATTATTCATGCATATGACGTGGACTACCAAGTATGTCGCCGCAGAATAGTAAGTCGGACAATATCTAGCTGCATTTCCTTCAGTTACATAAACTGATCACGTAAGGAGGATTATCCTCAAGAACGCAGTTTGGCTTGGTTCACCTAATGAATGTTAACGTTCCTTTTTTTATCTTTACTTTACATTTCAACCGCAATACTGCTGAAAACAATCGACGAAAACCGCAAGCAAATAGTTGTCAGCATTTTGACGAAATAAAAAATTCACAAACGATATGCGAATAAAGTTCATTAAAGAGCTAACTTTCTTTGTAGTTTCTTCACCTGAAATTAAAAATTTTGGATAGGATTAACACTTTCAAAGGCAAATTTTAAAGGCAACAATAACAGGACTAACCATTTTTGAATAAGCCATTATTTTACAGGATCAGTGTCTTTCACAAATAAACGAAATAAATTATAATACTGATACTCACCAGCCTTCAATGGATTTTCATTTAATATTAAATAATATCCATCTTCTCTTTGCCAGAAGACATCAGGAGTCGTATCTGCAATGTTCATGTAATCGATGAGTTTCAGATAATTTGTTGCAGTTGACCATTATCGCGACGTGGTAAGCACAATATCGCGTTATTTCAATTGTTCGACCAACAATCAGGATGGCAACTTCGTCTACTGTTGTGGCAATTAACATCCTTTCGTTTAGTTCCAGAGTGGTCGTTTTATCTGCTTTGATGACAACTTTAATAGTCATAACTTGGCGATGCGCTCTAAAAGCACTCTTCAAAACAACCTTCCAACGCATGATGTTTCATGAGCAGACACTGCAAGTCTGAAGAATTGCTCGCTTCATTCCTGCATTGATCTCTAGGCGGCGATCAAGTTGTTCTGCCATGTTGCCCATGAAATATATTGGAAAAATTTATTCTGTGTATGCTTCGAAAAAGGTAGTAATGATCCAATTCGATGGATGAATCGCTGTCCATTTATCTACAAAATGAAAAACCAGACAGTGATTAATGTGTTTATAAACCCCTTTTTGGCGTCGGAGAGTAGAGTTCAGAATAGCAAACTTATACTAATAGGTACCAAATAGATAAGTAAGTTTTTCTTTAACTACATCTATATAAGTACAAAAATAAATCCCTTAAATGTCGGATTAAATCCTCAGTTCTTCGATAATGATCTGCCCCAAAGCTGAGCGTCACTCTGAAACACCCATTGGATTTTTGTGTATTTGCAAGAAAGTGGCGTGATTCTTGTGGTTTTCGCACAAGCAATTGAATACAATGGCTCAGGTGGCGGAGGTCAACCAATTGCGGGCAATTTCACTTTACCATTAAGCAGGATTATCCAGGGACGTTTCTAACCGAAAACTTTAATGCACCACGAATACTCGCCAAAACTACCGTCCATGTGCCAATGCAAACGCTAGGAGATGCAAGCTGTAATCATTGCTGCAATCGTATTGAAACGCTGCTCGATTCAAACCAAACTTGATAAATATCTTGTTCATGCGTCGCAAATTATCTATTTGTTGACGCCTCTGTTGTTCGCTCGACGATTCTGCATTGCCAACGAGCTGTTTCCGGCTGCTTCACTTGCTCTCGTGATGAGAAGCACGAAGTCGAGCCATACATCGCGACGCTGATGTCACGTGCAATTTCTTGTTCTTCTTCATCCGTTCATTTGCAGTATTATATTCGTATTCTTCTTGCATTCACGCTTTGTCGGAAAGATTCGATCGTCTTTGTCGCGGCATTATTAATTAAAACTTCACTTCACCTAAAACCTCAATTTTCAAACCATTACGAGTTTGTAAGTTCCACCTTTTTACGAATGGCAATGGCACTATCATTACATATAATTGTTAATTATTTATTTATAGAAATAGCTTTTATTATTGATTTCTTTACAAATATCAAATTGTCATCCAACGTCATTACATATCTTCATTATACCGTCAATTAGCATAGCTGTCATTTGCGTTTTGTTATTCCAAGTCTGATTCTTTTTTGTTATACCACGTTTTATAGTGATTTACGTTTCATGTTCAGTCACATGGGAATGCTGTCGAACGGGATTAAAAAGGATCCTATTTCTTTTCCTGGCTCTTAACTAACCTCCTACAATGTTTCAGCTAACATCGGTTCAGCCTCTTGAGTTATAAGTGGAGTAACTAAACACGACTTTTATATAATAATTAAATTATATATATATATTATAAGTATATATAGATTAACAAAACAACCATCGCTTTACGAAATACTTAAAAAAAAACGTGACCTATAATTTAAAATGCATTGCTTCTAAAACACATGGTATTATTGAATTTCTTAACTTATTATGTGTACTTGAGGGAATTTACGAACAAAACAGTGAATTTTTGGCAGAAAAACTTATAGCCGGACTCTGGTAAAGAAATGGTGCAAAAATGTTACCCCTAAAATTTTATAATTCACTTTAAATTAATATTCTTAAAACAAAATTAAATTTTGAATCCTTAAAAATGTAAGCAAATTTTGTACTTTATGTACTTTTGATATAACTGTTTGCAGTTACGATTTCTACGTTACTACGCCCAATCGACCTCTTTATAGCACACTCCACACCTTCAGATCAGTGTTGTAGCCAATTCGCATTGTGAATAGTTTCAATACAAGACACTAGTAACTTGTGTTGAAAGACTAGCCTTGCTTGTAAGGCCACTGAATTGTGGCGCCGTCCATGCGGGCGAATGCCTCTTACACCATTTAATTACGTGGCCCCCGGTTTCCATTGCCAACTCGCCATTGGCTCGAATGCACTTGCGGCGGCATAAGTTAGTGGTGCTGCTGTGGCATTGGTTTAGGGCGGATGAGGAGTTGTGTTGGCGCAAACAGGAATTTGTAAACTAGAAGACGTATGTTTTGCCCCGTATGCGGTGCCTGCTGTGATGTGCAATCGAGTCTGTTCCTGAATTTGGTGCTCTGGTACCTGAGTGTGTGCACCTTCTTAAATGAGCACGCTCTGTTGTATCGTCCCCACAACCTAGGCATGGGCGTTAGGCATTAGTCATGGACGAGTTCTGTCAGTCTGTTCTCGTAGGCGAGGTGTCTGCCGTTCTTGTAATCCACGGTCTACCTGGTCATGTATTCACCTGGCTGTTAGGGGCCTATTAGTGGTTGCGGGCTTGTGATAATCGAAGGCGACATACGAGAGCCATGTGCAGCCGGGCTGTCATGCGTAAGACCCGGAAGTTTATGAAAAATAAAATTTTAATTATGAGCTGTATAATATGCTAATTATCAAATGTTCAGAAAAACAATCAAACGAACAGAAATTCGGTGATTTTATATACCATATTAGTGCATATTTAGTGCATTTTGTGATAATGCTTTATTATTCCATTATAATGAAGTTATTATTCATACTTTATTGCATTTTCGTTCTAGTGGCATATTTCTTTTGTAATTTCAATTAATATGCATATTTGTCTTATCAAATCGAAAAGTGTACTTCACAAATATTAATGCGAATGCTATTCATGAGAAATCGTGGGAATGTGTTTCGTTCGTTGCAGGATTATTTATCTGAACTTGTTTCAGGTGATAACACGGCCCTGAATCCCGCAAATGATTTGTCAGATTACGAATAATGTAATAATTAACTTTTGATAAAGAATGTGTGGTAGTGGAATTGATACTTCGACGATGATAGAGATAAAATTATTATATTTTACTTCAAAAAAATTATCGCTGGAATACTAAGTGGAGACAAAAAAATTAAAAGTTTTGTAATTGTTCATGAATACATAACACTGTTAATAGTTAGAGCATATTTCATTAGTTCTGGTGCATATTTTACAAATGCTACGGCATATTTGCATGCGTATCTCTCCTTTTGATACAGCAATAACTTCTTAGTCATTACCTTAACGTCTTAGTGATTGCCTGTCCTGTGTGGTTTGACTTAAGATAATCGAGGATTGTGATAATCGAGAGCTTGTGATAATGAGCGGCGGGAGACAGCCACGTGCAGTCATATCAAGAGTTATGGTAATAGGGGATTGCCAGTCCTGAGGGATTCGACTTGGGGTGTTCCTTGAGGTTTCTCTGTACTTGTGGTGTTGATTAAATTAATGTCCCGCTAGGTCCCTAAGAGCGGTAGATTCTCTTCCTTGAGGCCCCGTGTGTGTGTGTGTGTGTGCATGTGTGTGTGTGTGCATGTGTGTGTGTGTGTGGTGTGTGTGTGTGTGTGTGTGTGTGTGTAAGGATTCACTCAAAAATGTAGGTCTGCCCTTTCGCCTCGAGCATTATATCTTCGCCCACTCCGTTCAAGCTGTGCCAACCCCCACTTGTTCGCAAATCAAATTAACTAGGCCCTATAATTTGTATTAATTATTTACTAATTTGAACCACAATAAAAAATTGTACTCAAATAAACAATAAAAAAACACGTCCAAAAGTGGGGGTGCTAGCTTGACGTCAAGCTAGCACCCCCACTTCCCATAAATTATAAATCAACTAGCAATTATCTACTAATTATGTACTAATTTTGTACCATTTTTTAAAAAACATTGTAGTCAGGACTTTGTTAATGATCTTCCTTTACAAAACAATTTTAATAAACAAATATGTATCAGTGTATAGCTGCAGGAAAAGAACGATAAAATTTTTAACTTCTGAATTTTTGAAAATTAATTCCTCCACGAAATAAATACTGAGATATTATTAGCCATTCTTTCCTCTGATCGTAAAAGAATGCAAGCGTTTGGAGCCAGTTTTGAGTAACGTTCGGGTAACGTTTGAGTAACGTTTGAGTAACGTTTGAGTAACGTTTGAGTAGCGTTTGAGTAGCGTTTGAGTAGCGTTTGTTAGTACGGCTGAGAGCGTTGAGTAGCGTTTGAGGTAGCGTCTTGAGTAACGTTTAAGGAGTAAACGATTGAGTAACGATGGAAGTAACGTTTGAAGTAACGTTGACGTAACGTCTTGAGTAACGTTTGCAGTAACGTTTGAGTAACGTTTGATAACGCTTAAGTAACGCTTAAGTAACGCCTTACGTACGTTTGAGTAATGTTTGCGAATGTTATTGAGGTTTAGTCATAATGTACCCCAAAAATCAACAATATTCGTTTCACAATTCTTTATTTCGGTCACCGTCAATTGAGGAATATCAAATTTTGAGGTTTTACTTTCTAATTTCGTATTGTGCTAATGAATTATGATGGCATAGACTGTCATGCCGGGCGAGTAAGTGAGACATTTTCGAGGTCAAGACAAACCAACGGGGCAGGGAGTAAAATATTCAGATTTTGAGAGTATAGAATAGTGCTGTGGTCCAAGTATTGATTGAATCTGATTGGTTGCTCTACGTTGCGCGTTGATATAAGTGCTTGAAAATGAGATCTCTCTCTGGG
>BOPP01000053.1:1338715-1373498 GCA_017312745.1 Gryllus bimaculatus | reverse complement strand
TGGCCAATTCTTTTTTAAAAATGTTCGTTGAAGTTAAGGATGGTTACATCGAGAAAATTCGAATAATTGCGAAAAAACCGTAATAACAGCCCTTTAATTTTCCCACACAAACGTTTTCTAACTAAAACGTAGAGTCAATTTTTGTTAATATATGATTCACATATACAATAAAGCGATTACTTACTTTTAAATGCTTATAAATGTTTTTATTTAATTATATTTCTTATTCAATGCCTATCACCAGGGTGACGGTTTGTCTCAGGAGAATTTTTTTGCAGACTTGATAAAAGTAGGAACAAAAAATTTCAACATTACAACCTTTTGACAGGACGAAGTCTATCGGGTCCGCTAGGTAATATTATAATACTATATATATATTATATAATATTATTATATATTATATAATATATATTCTTTGAAAATACCAATGATAATACTATTTTACTATTCTCTTGTTTTACTTTTACTCAATGCTATTCTTCAATGTACTGCATGCATTTCTTTTTAAGCAAACGGAAGCTTAATAGACATTTCGCACAATGAGATTGAGAAGCGCACTTGGTACACTTGTTTTTTATTATATCTTCTTCTTTGCGTGAATCCATTGACGCTCTTTTGTTGAAGTTGTTATACGGTGTTTACTTGTCAATCTTACGAAGAAAGGCATCCTCTCGAATGTTCGAATTAATTTTGGATGTCAATTGCATATATTCTTATTTCTGTATTGATTTATCACCAAGCGATGCAATGG
The DNA here is from genome assembly GCA_017312745.1 of Gryllus bimaculatus. Classification (NCBI taxonomy): domain Eukaryota; kingdom Metazoa; phylum Arthropoda; class Insecta; order Orthoptera; family Gryllidae; genus Gryllus; species Gryllus bimaculatus. The sequence goes on along the minus strand of BOPP01000053.1, from coordinate 1,372,747 downwards.
TGACCAAACGCTGCGCGGAACACAGTGCGTTGCTCTTCTTGGTTGAATTGGACGTTTTGAATATTACTGCGGTGTTAGTGCGATAGAAAATGCAAATTGCAATATTTGTAGCTGTTCCATAACGCGAGAAAAGCAAGTCATGCTGTACGGCAACTAGTTTTGTTTTGATGACGTACTCTTGATGAAGTCTTTCTTATTGTTGTATAAATTGGTCCAAGCGTTGTTGAGTTATGCGCTTACCAACACATTTTGCGATTCATTTTTATATTATAGAATATATATATATATTTCGCAGAACTTTGTTTTCGGCCTAGAAGCTGCAAGGTATGTACGACCCAGTTTGCTTACGCATCTTGCATACAATAATTACAACCTGTTAATAATATTTGCATTTCATATTTTAGCTCTGAGGATGATCGCTACGCGATCGAAACGATCATAAGCTGAATAAAAAATATTTATACCGGACAATATCTTTATTTATTTATCATAATAAAAAGGTATCTACCTCACCAGGGATCCAATTAATAAACTAGTTGTGTTACAATACTACCAGAATTCTCTTATTATTCGCAAATATTTCATATTGCATCTTTTGTCTTTTTAGCACCCCAGCCAATACATAAAAAACATAATATTATACAAAATTCCGCGAAACAAAGTTTGAAAAAGTTATCTGAAAATTATTTAAAGATCCAGTTGTTAAGAAAACGTGAATGTTAAGGACTCTGTAGAACGTTGAAAATATAAAATGCATCGCTTCAACTTTCTTAAGCGCAGAATGTTCCCTGCACCAAACGGCCTAGTCTGCACGACGGAAAATGGAAATTGGAAAATGATGTACATTCCAGAGAACGGTAAGATTTTATCAAACGTTCTCACAAAAAGCAAAACAAAAAGACAAAATTGACAAACAACCAATAGCCAGAGCCAATATATTACATTCAATTACATTCTCTGGTGTTATAATCACTACGGGAAACCACTAAATTCAAGACATGTGCGTAGCAATGAATGCCTTAGATGAGCCTGTTTTATAAGGGCCTGAACACCGTTGACATTTCCAGACATATACGCTGTCATAAGACTGAGCACTAAAATTACAGTCAAATTCTGTCAAATACTCTTATAAGCTCTGCTATCGCCACGACGCCTCGGTTCGCACTTACATCACGAAATGCTATAAACCTTTCTTGTGTTTCACCACCGTCAAGATGTCGTAACACACTAGAGAATTGAACGAACACAGAAACAAAATTAGCATTCGCTATTTCAGATTTAATTTCTTGCAACAGCCATTGTGATATGGAATCGTTGGGATCATTTTGTATCCAATTCGATAACCCGCGGAAAACTCGAAGTTTCAAAATGAGTCCTCGGGAGATATTAATATTCTGCTGTATAGTGTAGTAGTTCTACATAATTGCCACGCTTAAGTGACTTTGCTTAATTTACTTAGGAAACATACGGCGTTTAAGAATGTTTTGAAAAGCTCGCTATTTTGTTGCACTTTCTTATTGTGGAGAGATATTTCTTGTTTATATTTTGATGTTGTGGTTCAATTGCGTTTCAATGCGATAATGTCTGAATGACGCCAAAAGATACGAAACTCCGATGTGTCCAAGTGACAGTTCGTATGCAGTTGCTGCTTTTTTGAAACTCCCCAAATTTTTGTATCCCGATTTTGTCCAATTCAGTTCTTGACCAAAGAGCAAAGAAGGCTCTCAAATAATGAGTTCAGTCTTTCACTGCCAGCAGATGACTTATTTTCGTAGGCAGAGCAAGTGAAATGTCTCGTGATTTTTTTGTTATCTGCTGTAATTGTGATAAGGTTGGTGTTGGTCTACCGTTTTGAATTACCTGCTTCTTCTCGTTGAACTGCTTTGTTTGAAATAGTCTCCTCAAAATATCCTCTATTGTACACGTACTGGAGGACATAGTACCCACAATTATTCCTGAATACCCGTTAGATTACATAAAGCAAGTATTACTAGTGCGTAGTTATTACGAATCCTCACGAAATTACGAAAAACCCGACGATACGATACAAAATCTACAATGGATCACCTCCACGTCATGCACTGCTCTGCCGCGCACAGTGATTATCTAAGAAAAGTAAACTGTGCTACTGACAAGTTTGGGGGTTTTAGGGTTTTGCTCTCTTGTACCGGAACTACCTTCCTCAGAAAAATTAATAAAATCTGTACTGAACATTTTTGTTCACTGTCATTACTGTGAGAGATATGTGTTCCCTATAATAATTGTATAAGTTATAAACTTCTCGACAAATGGTACGGAAATTTATGCTAGTAAAACATGCCATTTTAATTTATTTTCTGGTGGCACTGACAGTAATGTGATGTGCTTGGTTTGTTCTCATCTGCTGTGTAGCAGGGACTACTGCAATCCCGTTCGTAGGGCAGAGAGAGCCGGGCTAAGCCTGGCGATGAATCAGAGGGAGGGGGAACAACCACAGCTAGCTGGCCAGTGCATTGGTGGTCGTGGCTCAAAGCCTCTTTCCTAGCGAAGATGTCGGAGCTGAGGCAGAGCCGGGAGGGCGCGGCAGAGCAATGGGCCGGCGCAAAATTCGAAGCAGAATACAGAGTGGGTGCAATAATTTTGATCACGAGTAGTATATAAAGAGGGCTCCTGGACCAGATTTTTGAGACCAACAAATTTTTAGATTTTAAAATTTCTCCATTTTTTCATTCAAATTGTATTAAAATACTTATATTTATTAATATTTTCATATTTTTATTCCAAAATATCCCCATTTTTTTTACAATTTTACGCGTTGGGGGCTATTTTAGAACCCTCGACCAGCTTTTTCAAACACACGACTTTATTTGAATATGTTTCTGAAGAACACATTAAATTAAGGAAACGAAAATTCAGGTGGAACTATCCTGTACAAACGAGATAGTAACGATTTACAAAGTTTCCACTTTTTTAAGTATGGTGGCGGTTCTAGGGTGACGTTAGTACCACGACAATGGAAAGTGCTGTATATTGTAAGTGGTTTTGGTACAAACGAATGGTAATGGTTTCAGTGGTTTTCTCTGTGGTGGTTCGGGGCGATCGTCTTGCGTCCGGCCCTCAGGCCGAGGCGGCTGAGGGCAATTCGGGCCGCGGGGGGAGGGACCTTCCCCTCCGCCATTTTCCGCGCAAGCACGACCCAGGGTTTTGTTAGCACATAGTTAATAAACCTAAATAAATCTGCAAAAGTGTTTTCAACCAGCGAAAAGTTCAATCTGCACCGAGACTTCCGGCCCGGCCCTCTTGAGTTAACTCCCCGTGAGCGTTACCTTTACGTTATTGAAACGCTAAGTTCGGAACTCGCGACGACTGACGCTTAAAATGTAATTGTCTCAATCCAATACTTTCAATACTCAATTTTCTAAAATTCAAAGAGATAAACGAAAAATCTAAAATATATAAATAGATATATTATAGATAGATATAAATATCTATCTATAAAAACTAATATCTTAGTGTCCTTTGTTTAACTCATGGAAACAAACTTAAAGAACAAATAATATCAGGTTTTGAAAAAGCTATTTTTAAAACTTGCATTAATTTCAACCAGAAATTAAGTGAAAACTACTCTCTTCTTAAAAAAAAGAGATTTATTTAATCTTATTTAAAGATCTTCTTTTAAATCGGATTTTGTTTAAGGCAAAGATATTTCATCTTCCATTTTGTACTTTTCCAATGTTAATCTTTTGCAATTTTGTAAAATACGAAGTTTGCCGAAAATGAATCTAGGACCATTTATGTTACAATTTCTTGATTCAAAGGAGAAAGTTTAAAGAAAATTTTGGAGCAGTTTTTGAGAAGAAGAATAATAATGAAAAAAGTAACACCTTTCATTGGTAAGGAAATAAAATATCTCGAATAAATTGGACTTTTACAATATGAAAAGCATTGAGTGTACTGGGAATGGCCCGCTCCCACCGAATGTCATTTGATCTTGAGGAAACAACCCTCTACAGCGCCAACCTCGTCGCCCGCGCGCTCGCCGCTCGGCTTGCGAGGGCTGTCCAAGTACTCTGTAGAAACGAAACATACTTCGAAAATGTTGGCAAATTTAGAAATTTTAAAAGTAATTGACAGTACGTACCGACAGCCAAAATTTACATCGTGGTAGCAGAAGGGCATGTAAATTCAATGAAAAAAATATGAGGGCATGTTTCAACTTGTCACACCGCGGCATTCCCTTGTCAATAGTGGCAAATCAAGATAAGCTTTCAGGTGATGATCGTCAGATCGGAGCCCGCAACAGGCTAAGTTTATTTAAAATATTGTTTTGTGACTTTATTGCATCAGTTAAGTTCTGAGTTTTTGTGAGCGTCTTTAAACTCAGGCCCCTTAACGGCGCAACTTATTAGAAGTGCCATGGACACTTTAAACAAAGTAGTTAGAGAAAATGATCGTGTGAACAATCAGCCAGATATTAACATTGATAACTCATTTACAACAATAACGCCAACAAATACCGCAGCTGTATTAACAGCAGATTCAGCAGTTGCAAATACAATAGCTACAAATAGCAACATCTTAGTCGCAGCTAACGGGAGTGCCTCAACAGCCTCATGATCAGCCTTCGCTACTATCTCAACCAGGGCCAACAGTTTCTGCACAAGGAGACCAACGAAGTAGCGTATGTACTCATGGTTGTACTGCCTCGCAAAATTCACAAGTTAATGACCTTGACGCCGATAGCAGAGATGACTGTAAGAACATTAAGTTCTCCCATGAAGAGCGTAGTGAATGCAGTTTTAATATTCCAGTATCTTCTAGATATGTTGTTAGAAAATACTAAAAGTGATCGCATGGAGCACATACAATTAGATCCAGTGTAAGTGAAAATCTCTCCCATTTACGTTCACGGAGTAGATGATTAAAGTAAGTCAATATCAGACAAAAAACATAGCAAAAGTAGGCTTTACTACTAAACCTAACAAACATTCAGTCAAAATAATGCTCACTTCTATTGAAGACTATCGCAGTTTCACCAGATGAACAAAACATTCAATATTACACGTTCAGAGATCAAATGGTAATATCAATGATAATGAAGGACTTACCTACAAGCTACTCAGGAAAAGACGTTAAAGATGAACTTATTCGTTTAAATATACCAGTGTTAAAAGTTTGTGGGCTTCATAATAATTCCGCTCATTCCAGTGTGTGCAGTAGATTTAGAAAAAAAATATTGGAGCTCGAAAGATTTGTTCTTTAGACAGGTTTATTCATAGAGTAATTAGAGTGCGACCAGTGATAATTCCAGAATAATAATGTATAAAACATGTCAACGATATGTCCATTCAGAAGCTAACTGTGATTTCGAATCCAGGTGCGTTAAATGCACAGGAAACCATCACTATTCCGAACTCAAAAGACGCACTCCCTCAGTGCGTTAATTGCAAAGAATTTCACGCAACTAACTCATGAGGCTGCAGGTATTATCAAAAATATGTAAATTCACTTAAAAATTTTTCTTCAAATCCAAACTTAAGCAATCCGATTAATTATCCCTCTAATTCTTCAAAAAAAAACCCTACCCCCAAATACTCTTTTTTCAATCAATATTTCCCAACATTACTAAAACGTCCTTTTTTAAAAATACCTCAAACAAATACCGCAGCCCCGAATCCTGACTGACCCAACATAATTTCTTCCATTGTCGCCCAAGTTATAACCGCGATTATTCCACAAGTGCAAACTATGGTTGAATCAATGGTTTCTGCATACCTAAATAATGGCAAATAAAATTGAAATAAATAATATTTAAAATTTAAATGATAATTGTTTAAATCGACAGAAAAATATGTTTAGAGCTTTCTTAGGCCATCATAATATTAAACTCGCGTGTATGACATAACCTCTGACTGGTATATTCCAGGTTACAACTCTTATAGAAACAAATTCCGTCGTGGTAGCGGATATCTTGTGGTAATCCATAGTGTGGTAAAGGAAATAATCTCCACAAATGTTTTAATAATTTTATTAATAAATTTCCAGAGTTAATTTTCGGGAAACACTTTTTCCATCCTCAGTGGATCTCTAGCAAAATGGAGAAATGAAACATTAACACAAGTTGAACACAATCCCCTAATCATTCTCTTGAGTCGTCTTTTTATGACTACCCTTCTTCTCTTCTACTCCCACTCCTCGTCCCTTCATTGTTATGCTTCCTCTTCTCCCATTCCTAAATATGACTGCCACCTAGCTGTAACCAGCATGTTTTGTCGTTTACATTTTTTTACCATTTGTGAACATTCATGGGAGATCCACGTTGCTTGAACAGGAATACTTTCTATTTGTATTTATATGATATTATTTGTTTGTTTTACCACTAAATTCACTGTACACCCCCCTTTTGTGTGTTCAACTTGTGCTAATTTTCATTTCTCCATTTTGCTAGAGATCCACTGAAGATGGGGAAAAGTGTTTCCCGAAAGTTAACTCTGAAAATTTATTAATAAAATTATTAAAACTTTTGTGCAGATTATTTCCTTTACCATCTTATCGAAGCGATACAAGAACCTCTAACATAGCCTCAGGCGGAGTGGCAATATTTATAAAAAACGTCTTAACATGAACAAATCTCGCCATCATTTTCCACAAATCTTAATACATATAAACAAATATTCGTTATCAATAATACAACCATTCTATGAGAATACACTAATAATAAGTAATTAATGGTAAAAATACTGACTATGGCTGTAATACTACATCTTGACATAGTAAAGGTCTATTAGAATTTGAGCATGGATGATGGTGTGTCCATATATCATTACCATTACCCCTTATTTTACATAAACTTAATAGGGGAAAAGTGACCTTCGCTTTTAAAAAAATGTTTGTATTTTTATAGAAATTCTTTGAAAACAGAAGCTTTTTTCGGCGAGAATTCAGCTTACTTTCGAAGTATTGAATTTACGAATCTCTGATATTGTGAATCAAAAATATAACCGGATGTTACCCCATATAGTCCGAGTTTACTCTAAATAAAAGTGTTCGTTCTCTTCTGCGGCAGAGGAGATGGGGCGCGATGGCGGGCGCTGCTATGGGCCTGGACGTTGTGGCAGCCAGTACTTGTCGTCGCCCCAGTCCACGCACTCGCCCACCCGCTGCTGGGCGACGCGCCCGCCTTCCGCGCTCAGAGCGCCCTCGTCGCCTCCGCCCTGCGCCAGCTGCGCTCCTGCCTGCGCGGCGAAGATGCTCACCCCAAGGTGAGCCATCACCCGGTCATCGCTCAACCATCTGTAGCATAGAACTTTTCAAAACACCCACACCTAGGTGAGGCCTCACCCGATCATGCGCCAATCATCTAAACAGAACCTCACTAAACGCTCACCCCAAGGTGAGCCATCAACCGGTCATCGCTCAATTATCTATAGCATAGAACTTATCAACACAAACTACACCTAGGTGAGGCCTCACCCGATCATGCGCCAATCATCTATACAGAACCTCACAAAACGCTCATCTCAAAGTGATCCATCACCCGGTCATCGCTCAATCATCAGTAGCATAGAACTTCTCAACACACCCACACCTAGGTGAGGCCTCACCCGATCATCTCTCAATCATCTACAGTATAGAACTTATCAAGACGCTCACCTCAAGGTGTACTATCCCAATTCGTCTATAGTATACAACATATCATGACGCTCACTCCAAAGTGAGCCATTACCCAATCATCAACAGTATAAAAGTCAAGACGCTCATCACACCGTGAGCCACTCTATCAGCTTCCAATCATCTATAGCATAGATCTTCTAAAGACGCTCTGGTTACACCACGTGTTAGATGACTTTTTTATTTTGGAAAATGATTTATTCACTTTTTTGTTACCAAGGACCTGCAATAAGAGTTTTTCTACCGAAAATTCGCCATTTTAACCCGCAGCATTACATAAATGCCTCTTCTTAAGAAGTACCTTCTGAAGGGCGAGAAATTAAAAAGACTAGTATAAAAACGCATTGATGTAAATGATACGAAAGACCTTGGGATGTTCTTTTCTTACAGCCATGTATGTGCTTAAATGCAATATTCGACAACTACTCAACTCAAGCAGCACTTCAATTACATTCTCATGCATATAAACAGAGAATTATGAATAGGCATGAGCGACGCAGTACGTCAGTAAGGAGTCGAAACATTCGAGAAGCCACTGCAAGTTTCACATCGTTAAAAAACAAATATTTCTCCCTCGAGTGAGCGGTTGTGGTGTTCTGTTGAAGCGCTGTGTGTGCTGTGCAGGTGGTGTTGCACGCGTTCGACTGGAAGAAGTGGCGGCGGTGGGGGCGGCGCAGGCCCTGCTGCAGGGGGGGCAGGGGGCCGTGCAGTTAGAACACAAATATTTCTCCCTCGATTGAGCGGTTGTGGTTGTCTGTTGAAGCGCTGTGTGTGCTGTGCAGTGTGGTGTTGCACGGGTTCGACTGGGGAGGCGTGGCGGCGGTGGTGGGCGTCGCAGGCCTGCGCAGGGGAGCAGGTGGCCATCCAGTTAAACACATTATTTCTTTCCTCGGGTTTGAGCGTTGTGGTTGTCTGTTGTAAGCGCTGTGTGTGCTGTGCAGGTGGTTTTGCACGCGTTCGGACTGGGAGGGCATGGCGGCGGTGGGGGCGTCCGCAGCCTCTGCCGCTAGGGGGAGCAGGTGCCAACCCAGTTAAAACAAATATTTCTCCTCGGGTGAGCGTTTGGTTGTCTGTTGAACGGCGCTGTGTGTGCTGTGGCAGGTGTGTTGCACGCGTTCGACTGGGAAGGCGTGGCGGCGTGGGGCGTCGCAAGGCCCTGCCGCAGGGAGCAGGTGGCCATTCCAGTTAAACACAATTTATTTCTCTCGGGTGAGCGGTTGTGGTTGTCTGTTGAGCGCTGTGTGTGCTGTGCAGGTGCGTGCTTGCAATGGGTTCGACTGGAGGGCAATGGCGGCGTGGGGGCGTCGCAGGCCCTGCTGCAGGGGGGGCAGGGGCCGTGCAGTTAAAACAACAAAATATTTCTCCCTCGATTGAGCGGTTGGTTGTCTGTTGTAAGCGCTGTGTGGTGCTGTGCAGGTGTGTTGCACGGGTTCACTGGGAGGCGTGGCGGCGGTGGGGGCGTCGCAGGTACTGCCGCAGGGTGCTGGGACCATCCAGTTTTAAAACACAAATAATTTTCTCCCTCGGGTGAGCGGGTTGTGGTTGTCTGTTGAAGCGCTGTGTTGCTTTGTGCAGGTGGGGTTGTTGCACTGCGTTAACTGGGAGGGCCATGCGGCGGTGGGGGAGTCCGAGGCCTGCGCAGGGGAGCAGGTGGCCATCAGTTAAAACACAATTATTTCTCCTCGGGTGAGCGGTTTGTGGTTGTCTGTTGAGCGCTTGTGTGTGCTGTGGCGCCAGGTTGGTGTTGCACGCGTTTTCGACTGGAGGGGCGTGGCGGCGGGTGGGGCGTCGCAGGCCCTGCTGCAGGGTGACGCAGCGGGGCGTGGGCGTGGTGAACCGCGGGGTGAGCGCCATCCGCCATCCAGGGGGTTGAGGCTTAAGGGCCGGAGGGCTGTACGTGGTGGCATTGCCAAGGCATGAAGGAGTGAAACGCTCTGTCAGTCATTGGCGCAAGCTGAGGCCTTAAGGACCCCATACGCTCTCTACGTCGCTTTGGACGGAATCCTTTAAGAACACAGGGCTAAGTATTGGTTGATAGCTAATGCAATGTTCATCAGCCAATAATGCAGCAGTTTCTCCTTTGGCATTAAGGCAAGTTATGCGCAAATAAGTTAGTTAGTTTAGCGTTATTGTTTACTGAATACTTTCTGCCAGATGCGTTACAACCTCTTTCTGTCACATGTAATATATAAACATATTTTTCGTATAAAATACAATTATTTTGGGGAGAATTCATCTGAGATGTAATGTTATTAAATTACACAATTTGTAAACTATATATACTGAGTAACTGTATTATTGACTTTCCTTTAAATTTTCTCTTCCTTTTTATTTTTATTTTGGACACAAATACTCTTATTTTTTGGGCCTGGTAAGGAAGGAGATAAATCCAGTTGCTAAATTTTGCGACATAAATAGTCTAACACGTGTAGAAACATCTTTTTTGTAGGTTTTTGATAACAGAAAATCGATTGATGGCAAAACATATTTTTTCTGTCTGTCCGTCGTCGTCTGTCAACAACGGCTAGCCGTATTGTGACGTAGTGGAAAATAAGAAATAAATTTCATAACAAAATAAAAATAATATACTTCAAAGATTAGTACAAGTTAACAATGAATTTGCTATTTTAAATACACTCCGGGCAACCTTTTCCTTCGGGAACCTGCTTTACCGCAGAATAATACAACGCCACGCGGTGATGCGCGCCGTCGACTTGTCCCGTGACATTACCGGTCACATGGCCTAGCCAAAAAGTTAACCCGGTCGTGGGCGACCGTGTTGCCTACAGCCGTGAGATTGTCCTGGCCGCTACTCCCGGACATCTCGCCCACACTCTACACCCTCTTGTACATACACCCGTACAAGCTACCGATGCAAACTTGGGAATGAGAACGCGGGCGCAGATTGGCGCCGCGTTAAATAGTTGGAAGGCTGCCCCCCACGCATGTTCCATAGATAGGCCCGCCGCTGGCGCGAAGACTCGCTGGCCAGCCTTGGGGTTTACGCCCCCACACTCTGGGATTCCTCAGGGTTGGCTCGCCTGCTTCTCCGGTTGAGGCACGCTAGCTAGCATCCTCGGAGTTCAGCCAACGGTATTTTTGTGGCTCTGCGGCTCTACATGAGTCAACCGCAGAGCGCAACTCCCGGATGTTCAGGGCTTAACCCGCTTCCTCCCCCGCCGCGTACTTTCACCAACCTAACGGTTCTGGCCCTCGTGTTAACGACGCCACAGTATAAGACGTTCAGCCGAATTTCTCCAAAATTGGTATTCATTAATCGTTCTAGCAGATGTCGCGCACCCTGGAATTCTAAAGCGGCATTTTAATATTGGGGAATAATTTACATCACATCCCTGAGACATTTTCAAAATTATCAAAGAAATGGCTTAATTTTTTTTAAATTGAATTTTGTTGTTGAATAGTGCTAAGGACTTTGAGAAAAAAATTTTTAGGTCTCATTATTGTTGACACAACCGATGATTCGCAAATGAAAAAAAATCAAAATTAGAGAGAGATATTTTTGTCTTAAACAAAGTGGGATGTACAAAATTAGCTCTTTAAAAAAGGCTAAGGACACTTTTTAGACAAAATTGAGTAGTTTTTGCGTATTTTGCGATTGATATTTACAAAACAAATTTTCTTAATAACTGCTCCAAATGTTTTCTTTAAATGTTCTTCAGTTGTGCAATAAGAGACGGTACAAAATATGATGCTAGTCCTTTTTTCAAGTATTGCTCGGTTTTTCGAAAATTGAAAATAAGATTAAAATTATAGAATTTAAGATAAAGATTTTTGCTTCAGACAAAGTGTGCAAATAAGTTCTTCAGAAAAGATCTGTAGAATTTTTCGAAAACACGAGTATTTAGGCTTAATTTCTACTTGAAATTAATGAAATATATCCAGGTTTCACACCAACTAAAGGCCATGAGAAAAATTGAATGAATGATATGAAAAATAATTAAATTTTAATTATAATTTTATATTGAAAAACCAATATTAATTCTACTATCCCTTTCGTGCATGTACTTTCTCGCCTTACGATTTCTTCGTAAGAAGAGAAAGTGGTGTAATCGCGCGCGAGAAAAATCCGAAATGTCGCCAGAAAAAAAAAACTTATTGGTCACGAAAAAGTGTGTCAATTTAGAAACAAAAATCCTCTAACTCTTGTTGTAGCCAGAATCCATGTTTTGTTGGTTCTTGATACCGAAAAACCGATTGACGGCATCACGTCTTTCTGTGTCCGTCTGTCTGTAGTCAACGCTAGCTACTAAACCGTTCAGCCGATTTTCTCCACACTCGATATTCACCAATCGATCTGGCTGATATTGCGGCCCCTGGAATTTGAAATCGATATTTTAATTTTGGAGGTACTTAACATATAGACCCTTGGACATTTTCAAAATTTTCCAAAAATTGGATCCACATTTTTTGATTCAATTTTGTTGTTCAGTAGAGAGAAAGAGGCTTAAGTGCATTATTCAGTAGTACAAATTTTTCGAAAATTGCAAAAATAATGTTTAAAATTACAAAATTAATGACTGAAATTTTTGGCTCAGACAAAGACTGTTATACAAATTTAGCTTTTTAGAAAGGTCATGTAGAATTCTTTGAAAAAAATGCCCGAACAAACTTAATGAAAGAACTAAATATGGACGACAAACTTTATTTGAAGGAAAAATATCTATCTTAAATTTTGTAGTTGCAGGAAGGTCCTTAACTGTCAGTTTAGGAAAAGATATGTAATGCTGCGGAAAATCGATTTCAAGATTTCAACAGAAATACGCTTTTGGAGGTCCCCATATACCGAAAAAGTATTTTTTTCAAAATTCCCCTCTGTCGGTCCGTCCGTTCGTATGTAAACAGTAATAGCGCATAAACTCTGCGGAGAATGTTTTTCCAAATTGAAAAAATCCTTTTCCAACTGGCTCGAGTCAAAGGTTTGAGATTTTGAAAAACATTCTTTCATATTTAGAGGTTATTTACTTGAAGCACCCCAGAGATTTTCTAAATTTTCTCAAAAATGGCTTCAAATATTCTCCTAAAATTTCTTGGGACATAAGTATTATACACATATAAAAGTGACAGGACCTATTTTCACGTAAAACTCTGAATTTTCGAAAATAACAAAGAATGCTTTTTTCGGTGCCTTGCTTCCACTAGAAATCTGAAGGTACAGATTTTTCCTTGAAATGAAATTTGTTTCTCCTTAATTAGTTCTTTTATTAAGATCATGTAAAGTTTTTTGACAATGTTAGTACTTTTCACCCAATATTACGTGCAATATTTGCAGCTTTAAAGTATTCCAAAGAAAAGACTTTAAAAAAAATGGCTCCAAATCTTTTCTTTAAACAATATGGTAAAGGAAATAATCTCCACAAAAGTTTAAATAATTTTTATTTAAACAAATTATTAAAAATTATTAAAACTTTTGTGGAGATTATTTACTTTACGAGTACCATGTTATGGATTATCACAAGATATCTTCTACCATCACGGAATTTATTTTTTCTTTAAACTTTTAGTAGGATTGTGCTAAATGCAATTTATAGGATGACTTAAATAGTTATAGTTTCTAGTTTAGTAGTTTCTAGAAAACTCATCACCAAATTCCGGATATTTAGAAACGCTAATAAGCTTTTTTCTCAAAAACTGCTCCAAATTTATTCTTGAAACATTTTGAACTGATAGCGCTAATTGTACTCTTTAATTTGACGTAAAGTTAATATCGAGGTAGTTTGTTGTTTTTTAAAAAAAATACACAAATGTAATATTTTGAGAGATCTCTTACGCCGGTAATACGCATTTTCTAGCAATTTGTAACGGCTATTGTATTTGTGAGTTAATTTTCTTCAAATAACTTCAATTGGTTTTCGAAAATTAAAAAAAATCTTCTGTGAAATATCTGTGAAAAAGTGCTTCAAATTCCGAACATACTGCAGTGCATAAGCACCATTTTCTTAAAAAACCGCTCCACATTTTTCAAAGAAAATATTCATTGAGGACGCGGTTTTACTGCTGTTTAATATTTATAACATAATGTTTCCTTTACGAGTACCATTAGGAAACAGAAAAATTAAGAATATTTCAAAAACTTTCCCTGTACCACGCATATTACTCCGTACACATGCGTATATACGGAGTAAAATAGGGAAACTTATGTAAAGTTGCGGAAAATCGATTTAGAGATTTCAACGGAAATGTATGTTTTGTGGTCCCTTGTTACCGAAAACGTGGTTCTTTTCAAAATGTTCGCCCGTCCATCTATAACCACCACTAGCGCCCAAACCATACATAAGATTTTTTTCCAAATAAAAAATAAACATTTCAATTTGGCTCGAGCCGAATATTTGATATTTTGGCAAAAATACTTAAAATTTGGGGGACTTTACACGAAGCACTAGGACATTATCAGAATTTTCAAAAAACTGCTCCAATTTTTTAAAATTGTTTTGTAAGAATAGAGTAAAATACACTTAAGTAGATGGTTTAGATTGGATTTTCACTGTTAACTCTAAATTTTCGAAAATTTCAAAAGTTTGAATTATATCCGGCGTTGTTCTACAACTACAAAATTAAAGACAGAGATTTTTCCTTCTAATAATTTTCTCTTAGTGAGTTCTTTAATTAAAGTCAGGCACAGTAGTTTAAAAAATGTTAGTACTTTCCAAGCAATATTGTGTGCAATATTTGCAATTTTTTAAAGCTAGGTTTCCTAAAAAACGGCACCACATTTATTCTTTAAACGTTTGGTAGTGATAGTGCAAGTAAGAGAGTAAATGCACTCTATAAGATGACATAATTACTCTGTTGCTTATTTCATTTGTTGGTTCAAAAAATTCTGAAAATTTAATTTTTTGACTTGCTTCACACGTCGTTATTATTTACATTAGCAGCAATTTGTTCAAATTATTGCGTTTATAAGTACATGTGATTTAAATAATATCAAATTATGTTTCTCGAAAACTCAATAGTTTTCTGTGAAGACGGTTAAATATTCCCCATTTTCAGAATCACTCAAACGCCTTTACCACAAAAATGGCTCCAAATTTTTTTATCATTTTCCAACAGATAGTGCTAATTGTACTGTTTAATATGACATAAAGTACATTTTATGGCATTTTTTGTTTTCAAAAACTACAGAAATGTAATTTTTTAATGTCTCCCACGACTTCAATATACGCATTTCCAGCGATTTGTAAACACTATTGCATTTGTGACTGGAAGCATATGAAATGTTTTTACTATAAAGTTTTTTTGAAAACTCAATAGTTTTCTGGGGAAAGGGGTTCAAATTTCGCATTCACAGTAACGCTTAAACACCATTATCTTAAAAACGGCTCCAAATATTTCAATGAAAATACCATTTAGGGCGAGGTTTTACTTTTATGTAACAATCTCACAATAATATTTCCGTTCTACCGTTAGGAAACCGAAAAATTAAGAAACTTTCAAAAAATGCACTTTGGGCGGCGATAGATGACAACTGGCAAGATAATGTGGCAAGCCCGAATTGCTACTCGAGACTAAAGGAAGTAGGAAACTAATACGGGAAAGTAAGTGCCATTCTGTAGCACCACTAGTTACTTTCTCTTCTAACAATTTAAAGCTACAATGTATTGTAATCTTCGCCAGAAATCTTGTGACCGAAAAACGCTTATTGGCGAGCCCTCGTAACGAAAACATAAATATTGTCATAATTTGAGACCGGATTATGTGGAGTAGGAAACGTCAAAATTTGTACGTAAATACTTATGTAATGAAGACCAGACAAAGAATTAAAACTTATAAACACAAATACATGTGCAGTAAAATGCGTTAACAATACTACATTAGAAAACAAGCGAGGTTCAAAACAACGCAGGAAACATCGACAAAACGAAAACATTACAAAAGGTTATCGTTAACGATATTTTTTATTAAAACATTTCAAAAAAACCCTGACACGAAGTGAAAGGGGTCGTGGCACATGTCATGTTATCAGATCTTAAAATCTATATATCTCGGAAAGTAATTATCCGATCATTATCAAACAACTATCAAATTGTGCATTATGAACCGCGCTACTTGAATCACAAAATCAAAAAATCTATTTTTTTGTGCCAAAATCGCTTCTGTCTCCCCTTGCTTTGCGCTATGTTGTCGTAATTTTCCTTTAAAATTAATCGTTGCAAATTTTTACCTATCCATGTAACACATGTGTGCTTTTCCACATGACGTGTGGAGATATGCAGGGCTTGGCGGTCGGCGAGCGCAGTTGACGCGGTTCGGCGTCGTCCTCGTCGCCAGCGTCGCATTTCCGTTCCGCACGCACCGGCGACTGCGCTTCTTCTCCTCGCACATCCACGTCGAACATGTCATTTGTTACAGATTCTGAACTGCTTGTAAACTATAACTCCACTGTTGGCTCAGGAGAGCCAGTGTGTCACCTTGAATCAGCAATTTTGATGTTGATTCACAAACGTCTACCAAAATGAAAACTTCGCCTTGCGTTATCAGAGGAACAATCCGAAGAAAAAATATGAGTCGGTTTTGCAGGAAAACAATTATCAATTCCCTATATACAGAAGTAAAATTACGCAAAAACTATTAGTTTAAAAAAAGTATTACTTTGTTTAGATATGTAACTTTTAAAATCATTAAAAAATCTCAATCTCTAATATTGTAGTTTTGTTATGTTAATGCTTTGAAATTTTCAAACTAATTGCAAATAAAAAACTACGTTATTTTAAAGAAATACTTCCTTTATTCGAGAAAAAATTAAAGAAAAACTTTCGTCGCGCTGTTTGAAGAAATAAATGTATTACACGTAATATTCCGTGCAGGCCATCAACGTTTTCCAAAAACTGTACTTATCTTTACTAATGTTGGAAGAATACATTTAAAAAAAATGTTTATATCTTCAATACTGTAATTGTCGTAAGAAAAATGTTGAACGTTTGTAATTTTCAAAAATTCAGAGAGTGCAACCTGCACGTCTTTCCTAAATGTAACATTTTTACCCTTGGGAAAAATAAAATTAAAATGTTGAGGACATTTTTGAGAAAGTGTTGAAAATTTTCTGGCTTCAAATAGTGTGATCCTGAAAATCGAAATATCTTATTAAAACTCTCAAGACTGCGATTTCTGCCAGTTCAAATGGGGGATATCAATTTTGTCCTCAAACGTTTTTCCATGCAGGTTCTATAGTTGACCACAGAAGATAGACGTTACCCGTCGACTTATGTTCCGGTATCAATGGCCAACAAATTCTGTGTTCAAATCATGTTTCAGGTTTGTACAAAATATGTTTATGATTGTGTTAATGATTTTTTTAGGTTCACTGGGATATATCTACTTAAAACAAGCTCTGGCTTTACTACACTCACAGTTTTCATTAAGTACTTTCGGAAAAGCCTCAGGAACCCTTCACTTTTCTTCGTTTCTGCATCACTGGAAAGACAAACAGTGGACTCGTTCTGCACTTCAGACGGAGGTACCAATTCCATTGCAGACCACAAGAAATGGGCTTGGGGATGGAGAGTTCCTACCGTGTCATTTTCTACTATCAGATTAGAAGAAGATACATGGTCAACCAAAGAAAATATAGGGCAGCTTGATGGACCAGATTTATGTGCATTCACACTATTTTCTGCGACATTTTGGAGACGTATAATGATGCACGAGGCATATTCAAATTTCAATCTGCCGAATAACACTTTCAGAGGACCCATTGGCAGGTAATTAATTTAGTATATAAGTGACAATGACGATCAATTGGACGATCGTCCATAAGTTTACTATTTTAGATTTTTTAAGACAACATTGTCAATATCGTTGATTGAAACGTACTTGTGCATTGCATCTTCTTCGGTTACTCTAAGAATAAAAGTAAACTTGTCGGAAAGACTCGCAATTTTTCGTTCTTTAGAAGAGCAAAATATGTCAAATAAGTATTTACACTATAAAGTAGTTACTTGTTACTGACTGCAACAATTTGCACGCATATAGGCTTTTAATCACTCTTTGTTGATCCACTGATCACAGCAGCTATTTATAAATAACAAAATTTGTGTATTACAGACTTAAAATATGAAGTTACGAAATGTGTTTTTATCATAAGTAATACGAGTGCATTGGGAATTGCGGATAAATTCCCGACTCGCGAAGCGAAGAGGAGGTTTATCAGAGAATTTCCAAAGCCCAAGTGGTATTTAATAGTTCTATTCCACGAGTAAAATTATGTACAACAGAATTCCAAAATGCGCCAAATATTGAAAATATGTTAAAATCAAAGAGTAGTACATACGCATAAGGTTAGAGTACACACGCTGTTTATTGGACATCTACATAGCGGTCGATGTACACCGCCTCCTAAGATAGATGACTCACAGTTTATGATTGGGCAGTAGGTAGAAGCGGTAAGAAAAATAGGATAGTAAATGCGATAAATTTGTTGAGATACACCGCTCTGATAGGGGCATTTTGTATGTGTAAATAAATATTATTGGTTTCAATTTCACGAGTGGAATAGTAATTTATAAATCGTTATTTTTGAACAGATTGCAGACACAAGCAACCCATACATATTTAAGACAACATTGTCAATATCATTGGTGGAAACATGTGTGCATGGCAGCTTCTTCGGTTACTCTAAGAATAAAAGTAAACTTGTCGGAAAGACTCGCAATTTTTCTTTCTTTAAAAGAGCAAAATATGTCAAATAAGTATTTATAGAATAAAGTAGTTACTTGTTACTAACTGAAACCATTTGCATACGTGCAGGCTTTTAATCACTTTTTGATTGATCATTCCATCACAGTTAATCAACTGTTTACAGCAGATATTTATAAATACCGAAACATGTTCATTACAGATTTAAAATATGAAGTAACGAAATTTGTTTATCATAGGTAATACCACGAGAGCTTTGGAAATTGTCGATAAATTCCCGCCTCGCGAAGCGAGGAGGGGATTAATCTGAGAATTTCCAAAGTACGAGTGGTATTTCATAGGATTATTCCAAGTATGAATTATGTCCAACAGAGTTCCAAAATGCGTCAAGTATTGAAAGTAACTGAAAGCTATGTTAAAGTCAAAGAGGTTATGTTATAGTACATACTCTATTTGTTGGACATCGACATAGCGATCAGTGTACACAGCCTCCTAAGATACGTGTGTCTACATACATACAGTTTATGATTGGACACTAGGTAGGAGCGGTAAGAAAAATCCGATAGAAAAAGCGATAAACGTTTTGAGATATACCGCCCTGATTGGGACATTTTGTATGTGTAGTTAAACATTATTGGTTTTAATTTCACGCGTGGAATAGTCATGTCTAAATAGTTATTTTTGAACAGATTGCAGACACGGACCGCCCACATTAGCTCCTCTTCTTTCATGTTTCTCACGAAAGTATTGGAGTTTGCTGACTACACTATACCAGTGAATCAGAACGATGTGTGCGTAATTGTACGCAAGGCTCTACGAGTCCCGTTGACTTTGATGCTTCTGCGTCCGTATCAACCTTCAACATGGCTCTGTTTGGGGTTGATACTTCTGTCAGGGACAGTGTCTTGGCACATTGTGGGCGCTTTTGACATCAAATCTGTGAAAAGCCGAAGAACGTATTTGGGACTCTCTGGAGACTACACTCGAAGTTTTGTGGATGTGATTCGAATCATCATCACAGGAACCGCATATATCAAGGTACGTTAGTTGGTGAATGCACAAACCGCTAAACAAATGCAGTTTTTGAACGTATTATTAAGTCGCATCTAATAACATTCCGGTAACCGGACACCAATATATGTGTGTTTGAAATGAAGAGATCAATGATGGACCCAGAATAAATTGCAAAATAATTGAAGAAACAAAACGTATTCAAGAAGTAATCACATAGGTATTTAACAATACGTTGCAATTATTTTCTGCATACTGCTATCAGATTATTTGAGGCATCACAAGAGCATGCATATATTTTACAGTAAATATATATTTATTAGTTACAAATGTATATGAGGTATAGTAAATCGTAACAAAACCACTTAATTTCAAACAAATAGACCTCTCTTTCAAATATTTTCAATAATATTTTGGTAAACTCTGATGTTTCTTAAAACTCTCCTCTCTACCTCCACATGTTAAATAAGATTGAACAACAGAATCGTTGTAAAAAAGAATGTGAATGATGTTGTTATCTAACACTTGGACACTGTATTCGAATATGAAATCATTTCTTGCTCTCAGACTCTATTTTCTTGTGACACGCTAGTCGCTATCTACATAAATGTTGAAAACGCTGAATATTGTTTATTTTGTTGTGGATTCATTTAATTATATTGCAGGTATAATTGTTTGAAAAATGTACAAGTATTTCCTATACAATACTCTGAATACAGAAAATTAATGTCTCGGAAATGAAATGATTGGCAATATTGTTGGTAAGTCATGCTCGAACAGACAGAATTGAATTTTGTTCCTTGCCAGATGCGTCCCAATATTGAGAGATCTGATAGCAAGGAATGCGGCTCGGATGTGACTTCATGGTGTTCTAGCTTCGTGAAGGTTTATGATTTAGATTAATTCAGAAGAAGAAATGCCTTGTAACTGTGTAAAGAGCCCAAATTCTTTGTTATATATTTGACGAATTAACTCAGCAATCAATCCTCGCTCGGCTACTGAAGTGTGTACACCTCGTCCGCTGCTTATCGCTCCGCAGTACCTCGACTGTGACCAGTGATAAGAAGGGGTCTTGCGGGGCCGTGTTACGGTCGTTCAGGAAGCGAGTGACTTGTTTAAATATCTCAGTGCAGTGTAGTGCATTTTAATCAGTGTTTATTACTAGACATATCAGCACGAGGTGTCATCGCAAACAAAAATTTACCAGTAATAACTGTTATCAAACTGATTAATTGTAATCGTCAACCTTAACCTTTATGAGCAGTCACTCTGTGCAGACGAAGTCCGGTTACCTCTGTCCAGACGAAATTTAACTTTTTCGTTACGAATTTCACGTTTTACTGCACCTTAGACTGTAGAAAGGTGCTGGGAATTGCCTGGCATCGACCCGAATTGAACTTTGAATTCCCCCTACACATATAATTATCTTCTGTGCACACTGGGCAGGAAACTGCTCGCAGCTCTTCTGATTTTCATGACAATGCGAGCCCGCTGCGTCTAACGCAGAAAGGGCTGGATTCCGAGAAATTTAACAATAGTACATGTTTCGTCGCGGCCGCCCAAAAGGTGATGCGATCTTTTGAAGACGCTCCAAACTAACAGGAAGCAGTTGACAATCTATGTTAAAGAACCTTGTACGAAAGAAATGAGTATTTGGTCAACTGGGAAGAAAATGTTTGCGGGTTTTTTGAGTAAAATTTAGACTCCTGAGTGGGAAATTTGAAATGTATGATAATTTATTCTGAAATGCCTTAGAATAGTAACGAAACTGATCTGTTAGAAGCCTGCCGCTGTTAGAAGCCAATCTAACTGTTAGAAATTTGAACTAATTTGTCGGCCAACAACTCCATCTCGCTACCTCATCCGACAATAATTCGCACACCAAACGAAGCCCCACCATCCATATTAACCCCTCCAAGGGCTCATTCTGTAGCCTATCCTCGTCCTTACCCTTCCATACCTATCACAATTCATCAAGAACCATATTTCCCCGGTCATAGAATTTCATAGCCAACATTACCAAACCAAATGCAGCTATATTCAGATGTTTTCAAACAACCGCCCGTTGGACAGCTCTTCCAGTTAGAACAATAAATCTCCCAACAAGTAGAGCATTTTTTCTCCAAACTCCTAATTAAATTATTCCTTATCTCACAAACTCCATCCTTCAATCAAAGCAATTATATTATCCATAAAACATACCTATAAGTAGCTCCACTCATTCCTCACTTCGACTCATTTCATGGAATACAAACGGTGTAATACCTAATATTCATATGCTAACCTACTTTTTGCCTAATAATAAAATGCAAGTAGCTTGCATTCAGGAAGCCTATCTTTGCCTTTCGATGAAAATTTATGCTCCCGGTTATGATTTATATCGCTATGACCGACCGCGAAAACGGTGCAGCGGTGAGGTCGCCATATTTATAAAACATTCCGTAACACATCACCAGCTACCTTTAAATATAAATAATACTTTCGAAAATATTAGTGGCTATTCAAATGAAATGTCAATCTACCCAAATAACCACTTCAATTTACAAGCCCCTTAATATTCCATACAGATCAGGTCATATTGATGCCATAATTTCCTCCCGTCAACCGACATTAGTGATCGGTGATTGCAATGCTAAAAACGTTGCTTGGGAAGTAGACTAAACTCACCTACTGGTAATCTGTCGCTAGCTGACATACTTAGTGACATGTCGCTAGCTGACATGATTAAATCTGGCTGTGCGTGCCCCTGATACACCCAGCTACTATCCCTTCCACGCATCAGTGCAAGCTGATATACTAGATTTCGGCGTTTCTAATAAGTTTAGTTGTAACATTCAAATCGAGATTCATATCGCCCTGCAATCCGATCATCGCCCCATAGTTTTCTCACTCGATACAACCCCAGAAGAAATTCTCCCCACTCAGCCTTATAATTTATGTTATGCCAACTGGCCATATTATCAGATGCTAGTTACATCTTCTACCCCCAATGCCATTACTCCGACTACGCAGGAAATCAACAGCGCCATTGACTCACTTACCCATACTGTATTCGATGCTGTCGACTTAACTGCCCCCACAGCCCATAAACGCACTTTTCTTCAAGCAATACCACCTGTAGTGAAGGAACTGATAGATTATAAACGATCAGTTTCATCACTATTCGTAATAACTGGTTGAGACATCGATCTCATCTTCTAAAAACTTATTTAAACCTCCTAACTAAAATTGTGAGGCAACTTTTGGCGTCCATACACGTGCAAAAGATTCATCTTCAAACTCAAACGGCAAACCCATCTGATCATACACTGCGGAATATAACCCGACGTCTTTTGCGCAAACCTACCAATCTACCCACCCTTGTTTCTCCAATTGGGGAAGCAGCTTCTCCTTCTGATAAATGTGATATGTTGGGTAATTATTTTGCATCAACCTTTACTTCTTATTCTTAACACAATAATCATATTCAAGAAGAAATTTCACGACCAGTAATATTAATTCGTGAATGCCCTAATTTAGTTCATCATCAGAAATCATCAAGTATCTTTCACTAGCAACCCCGAAATTATGAAATGGCCATGATCTAATATCAACTTTTTTTAAAACGCCTTCCCAAGTAATCGTTCATATTACAGCAATATTTAATGCCGCTTGAGACAAACGTACTTCCCTGATAAATGAAAACACGCCCACATTATTCCCATTCTCAGGCCAGGGAAAGCTCATAATCATCCAACCAGCTATCGCCCGATTAGTTTGCCACCTACAATGAAAAAGCTATATAAAAAATGTATAATCTCTAGTGTAAATTCATATCTCAGCTCAGTCAATGCCATACCACCTCATCAGTTTTGATTAGAACCCCTTTTGTCCACGTATCATCAAATATTACGCCTAACTATTGAAGGATTTCATGTCCACAAGCACACCGCAGCAGTTTTTTTATATATAGCTAAAGCTTTCGATATCGTCTGGCACGCAGGGTTAATTTTCAAACTGCGCAATGTAGGTACTCCATTTCACGCATCATTGAAAGTTTTCTTACCAACCGAACATTTTCTGTACGTCTCGCCGGAGCTCTCTCCACACATTTCACCATCCTATCCCCCACTTTATTTAATGTCTACAGTTCGGATATACCAATAACCCAAAATACTGCAAAAGCTCTATTTGCTGATGATGTAGTACTTTATTCCTTCAATAGCAATCTTACAACTGCCGTGAACGATCTGCAGCATCACCTCACATTATTTTTCAACTGGGCCAAAAAATGGCACTTTGAGATAAATCCTAATAAAAGCCAGGCAAAAATATTTACCCTTCGTAGACCAGACGTACCCCCTAAATCCAACATACCAATCACAAAACATCACCTGGCTCCCTCCCAACAAAACTGTCAAATATCTTGGAGTTCTGTTCGGTAAAAGGCTTACATGGCGGCAAAATATAAAACACCGAAAAGGGCTAGCGACTTGTAGAGTCCATCAATTATATCCGATTGTAAAAAAATCATTTCCCTACAAATACATGTTGCTATTCACCTCTATAAAACAATGATACGACACATACTGTCCTATGCTTCCCCTGTCTGGGCTGCCGTAGCCAAAACAAACATCAACAAATTCCAAATTTTTTAAAATAGATTACTACGCACCATCCCAAATGCTCTCTGGTACATTCCGAATGCGCAGTTACATAATGAACTTGGCATTAAACCATCCCCATCCATTTCTCTCTCTTATCCGTAAAATTCTATTCCAGAATATTAAAGTGCCCTTCAGCTATTCACTTTCACATAGGTAATCAAAATCCTCACCGCAAAAGGTTCAAAAGAAAGTTAGCAAGAGTTTTTCGGAATCCTATAGACATAAACCGATGAATCTTTTCTCCATTATAAATTACTGTAACCGCAATATTGTATTATACAAATTATTATCTAAAACAACATTTCTGTTTATAATGTCTCAAATGATTCTTGTATATAAATCATATAAATGTATTTATTTTATGCGGCTGCAGAGAGCCAATATCCAAGCTAGAATAAAATTAAAAAACAACGAATTCTTAATCCTCTGATAACGAAATGTTGTGAATTTTATTTTGAGAGTACGTTTGTCGACCGGGGCAAGAAATGTCCCCCTCGCTCTAATATGCTGAGTAGTTCCAGATACTCTGGTTTCAAAGGTTCACGGCAGATGCCTGTGTTGTTCCTATGATTTGGAGGGAACCAACGGATCGCCCAATAGACTTATTTATGCCCGACAGAAATAGCTGGAATCACCTCCAAAACGAAGAAAACTGTGCAATATCCTTGCAATATACCATCACTTTTAAGGCCTGTACGCCACAGTGAAATATTGCCAGACCAATTCCTCCTAAAAACGAGACATTGATGAATGCTACAGGGATGAACTTTTAGATAAGAAGAGAGATATCCGCGACCTAACCTTTCAAGCCTCCTATAACTCATGAGAACCATATTTTGGTCTCAAAAGGATGTCAAAGATCTTGTTCATGATTTAAAATTGTCGAAGCAGCAGTTTGAGCTTTTAGCTTCGCGACTAAGATGTTTGGAATCGTCTTCCCCTTTTTCAAAATTGTATTTTGTATTTGCCAAGTAGCTTTTCAAAACTTTTGTTAAAAAAAAGTGACATTGCTTTTTGTAATTATATCGAAATCTTTGAATGTAACAATGGCACTTGTTCATATATTCTAGCAAAATAACTCTGAAAGCAGTACTTCTCCACAATGGGAATAATTTAGAGTTGAAGTGAAGAAGACATGTGAACTGTTCATTGAGATCATAAAAAACCTTGCAATAAAAATTCAAAATATATTCTTTTTGGAAGAAAAATACTGTATGAACATGCTGCACTCTTCGCTTTTTAAATTGACACCGTTTTAGAATTTAATTTTTCGGTGAAGGAAATCCTTTTCTGTAATAAAAGACCATAACATAAACAAAAAATACTACATATTCTAATATAAACAGTTATCACACATGGAAAAGAATTCCAAAGTTAACAGTTCACTGATTTGCTTACACAAAAAATGTATATATGCATAAGTAAAGACCCTTATTTACATATATCCATTCTGTAATTGCTTGTCTCAATAGTCATTTGCTGAATTATTACCTTGGAATAAAATTTACCCCCATTTTGCGAAAGTGAATCGTGAAGAAACCTAGATGGGACTTGAAATCACGATCTAGAGTGAGAAGTTGGGACTTCATTCAAGTTGAAGCTTCTGGTGTATGAAAGTGGAGTAGATTCGCAGCGTAGACGACGTGCAAAGGAAGTGAAGTAAGAGCGTCTGTGAATTATTCAAGTTTATGTAGACAGGCTACAGAACTGTGTAAAAGTTGAAGAATTGTTTGCTGAAGTATAAAGGGGACAGTGCGTGCAGCCAGTGTTAAACGGGCGAAGGAAGAGAAGACGGAACGTGAAGGAGCATCGCTCGGGCGGAGGCGCTGCCCCGGGACCGCGTGGAGGCCACCGCACAGGATTCCACCGCACACATTCATAATTGTACTCATCGCCTCGACAACCGGTTGGTGCGGGTTTCAACAATACTTCTGCCTGGCTTGAACCTCATCAGTTGTTCAAGTAATTATAAATAAATAATTTACATTAACATTAGTTAAAGAATTTCACTCACTCATGTCGACAATTAAATCATGCACCAAAACAGGTTTAGAAATAATGTTACCAGAAGCACAGTTAAAATTTCCCTCTTTACTTCACAGTTCCTCAATTTAACATTTGTTTCTCTTTCGATCACTCCGATGACCTCGGATTCGGCCACCGCCAAAACCAACGCAAAGAACATCGGCTAGATCCATCGCTGTGCTCGTCATTTGTAACGTTTCTTCCTCGTTTCCTCCGACTCCGCCCTTTCTTCAACGTGCGACGATCGGAAACTGCGTGTTCTCGAATTTTCGTTGCAGCCATTGTAGCGTATTATGAGGTGCTAATAGTGGTTCGTAATTTAGTGAATTTTACGGCACAAATTTGTTCAATGCGCCGAAACTCCAACGACAGTTTTTTTGTGTAAATTTTTAGCACCTCAATGATGCGAGATCACACCCGCCAATGCTCTCCGAAGTCGAGCTAGCAATCAGAGATTGGGTTGCGTGCGAAAGGTTGAGTTCCAAGCTTTCGTGTTGCCAGAGGCAGAGCCGTCAAGACAGATGGAGATAGAGGTTCATTCGAAGATCGCCCTGATTTGCAATAGAGATAGACTTTAAGACCCACTAGGACGACGCCTAGAGTTCACAGATCAATGATGAAAGTGCCTCGAGTTCGTAAATTTTACGTGAGGAATCAGATGACAACTTCAATTGAACTCGGAATTGAGTGAGCCTCGAGGAAGACATACTTTCATGCGCTTGTGAGAACCTCTAGCATTCTATCTTCTGCGGTTGTGGGGACTTCCGACATCCTTGCGTAATGGCCACGGTACGCGCGATCGCCGCTTTGCCTTCGCCGAGCGATGTGTTCGGGTCACCGTCGCCATCGAGAACAGGTCGTCGCCACGCGCGACAAGGGGAAGCCTGGACGTCTGCGTCGCCAAAGGGGGGCATGACCATGAACGCGAGGGCGAGCGCTGCCTGCAGGGGGCCGTCAAGGAGCCAAAGCGGTCCGCCGGCCGGAGTGAATCAGCTGACAACCACCCTGTGGCGTCGAGTGCTGCCGCCCAGAGGTTGAGGGGTGGCGCAGCTATTCAACAAAGCAGTAAAGACATAATCGGTGTCATTAGTTGGGGTTATCGTCCGCCCTTTCCCCCGCAAAGAACGTGGGTGGGACTAAATGAAGAGTGTAATGCCCACAGAGTGGCAAGTTATTTTTTGCAGCAATAGTGTCTGAAAAATGAAAACTATCTGTAACCCATGTGCATGTTCATATTCATCCTCATAATCATGCCAATTGTTAATTAAACATGTTATACGAGTATGTTGTGTTGACGTAGCAATCCCTCATCCAAATTATCGGCATATATATATTGTGACGTACCTGAGAAGCGGTACTTTCACGACAAATAAATTATGCAAGGGACAGGTACATTTTCGTGAATGGGTCTCCAGGAATTTGGTGTAGCATAGGAAGATAATCGTTATAAATTCTTTTGCACATCTAAATATTTTAATGATCAGAGAACACACTTTACAAATAGTATTTACAAATCGCAATGCGCAGGCCTTGGAAACAAGTGCACGGTCAACGCTACCTTGATGTTTTAAAAACCATCTGCTTCCTCTGGAGGCGAGCGGGGCCGTCGTGGCAACGGCGGCGGTGTCTTCGGCAATCTTCGGTTCGCCCCGAAGTCCGCCAGGAATTCGCCCTCCTTCGGCGACCAACTCCTCTGGCCCCAACGTAACGGCCGATGAATTCGCCAGGATCCACTCCAGCCGGTGTGAACAATGTTTCACGGGTATTGGAACGCACGACGCGTGATTGATGTTCGTCGGCTGTTCTAGTCTTTTCAGCGGCCTTCCTCAACTTTGCGCGGATGTCCGTACATTACTGCCCACTGTTATATTATACCAGGGCGGGACAATGACACGAGCCCCACCGGCCACACGATTTCCTGTCTTATTGGTTTTTGTCAGTTCTGGTGCGAAATTCTACTTCCACTAATCATCTAATTGTTAATCCGTATCAACCTGGTTCCACACTCAACGGCCACACTCAGTCCAAATTGCACTTAACAACGACAATAAATCTCTTGGACGCAGCGCTGCCCGTCCGTGCTTCACTCGAGGCCTCTCCGCGCACCACTCACCGTCGCTCGCCTCGCCGTTTCGCCCCCGATTTGACCGTTGGTGGCGGCGGCGGCGGCGGCGTTACTGCGCTGATCAACTCCAGTACTTTATTTTAATTTATAATTGGTGATCAATTTTAATTGTTCTAATTACAGAAAAGTTCTTCGTTTCAATATATATATGGTGTCCAGAAGCCCCCGTTACAAAAATACCCTAGATTCGAAGTTGGCGTTTATTAACTATGGCAGATGCAATTTTTCCGAAAAAAAATTATCTTGAAGAAAATGTAGTTTAAATGCTACTTTCGGGCAATAGCGAAATTCAAACCGGCTGCCTCGTCCCAGCAGCCACCGGCGTCAGTCAGCTAACGGAGCTGGGCGGAGCGTCGTTTCCTTCCTTTTCCGGTGACATTCTCGAATGAGGCGAGCATTGCTTGCCGCGCCCTAGAGTACTTTGGTAGCATCGAGTACGTTATGTGCACTGTTCATTTAACCTATTAAATCTACTAAAAACCTTTCCTTTATTAATAAATGAAGGTACGAATTTTGTGTTGTTGTGAAACGTCATGACAAATTGGCAAGTTCGCGGGAATTGCAAAAGCAGTTGCTCTTGCTTTGAGATCATCGTGTTGTGTAATCGTTAAACGATTATTTGTGACTATCAATTGTAAGTATTCAGTGTATTTGCTTATGAATACTTGTGTTACCTATGGAAAACATAAAAAAGGCGATGGAGTTCTAATTATTATTTTGAAATTGTATTTCATACAATTTGTTAGATAGATTAAGGTAATTTTGATTGCAGGATTTGCTGATACAGTCCAAAACAATATCCATGTAAAATAGGTTGGTAACTATAAAACAATGTAGATTCATGAATATGTAGTATTTTTGTCGTAAGTTTTTCTACTGCAGTTCGTTCTGTGCGATATAATCGTACGGGTTCAGCTAGTCTAAAACTATTTTGATATTTATATACTAGTTAAAAATTTTTATCTTTAGTTACTTATTAAAGCCCGACTTCCGCGTTCCATTATAATTATATATTACTTACGTGGGACGACGACCCATCCAGTACAGCCTCGGTGATTGCTGAAAATTTCTGTGCAAATAGCAAAATGATATGTCAATTTTTCATGATATGAGGCACAAAATGACATATATCACTCTTGTTTGTTAATGTTTAGAAGTAGGCAAAAGGTGTATTTCTCTTGTAGTTTATGAAAAACCAATGGGGACAAATTGCAATAAGACAAAAGCCACAGAGTAATCTTTCGTGACATTTTGATGCTTAAAATTGCTGTCATGAATTTGTTTTTAAAAGTGAGTTATAACATTTTGGTACCTTTGCACATATTCATTCTCTTAAGAAAAACATCTCCCCTTACATGCGAAAAGTAAATTTAGAAAACGTTGATAGCAGGATTTGCTGTTTCAGGCCAAAACAATATCCACGTAAATATGTTGGTAAATAAATAACAATGTTGCTTCATGGATGTGTACAATGTTTTGTCTTAACTTTTCTTCAGCATTTCCTTCTTTGATGAAATCGCACGGGTTCATCTACTCTGAAACTTAATATCCATATACTTCAAAATATTTGTCTTTAGTTTTGTATTAAAGCCCGACTTCCACGTACTTTTATAATCTACCCCTATAAATCTTGATCACATTTTCAAAGTATGTCCCAGATATAACAGTCTAAGAGAATTAAATGGATATAATAATGAAATGGAGAAAGAATAATTAAATTCTATCTTTCGAGATGTTTTTCATGGCTGTTACAGTTTGTGAAGATGTCCTCGTAGACTGCACTACCGAAGTGAAGAAACTTCCCCGAACCAATAATATTCTGGGTCTTTATCTTGTGCTTTGAAATTATGGCAAAGTTAATGTCCTAAATCTACTATTAAACAACTTGAAATATTTACATAAAAGAATTACTCGCGAATACTTCCGGTGGACATCCTTACTCGGGACTGCTCCAGATCACAACAATTAAACATCCTGTGTACTCAAATAGTCGCTACAGCGATCAATATTTTCTGCTAAAATTACGGCTTCTAAGAAGCATGTCCTACGTTTTCGTTTGTTTTCAAAATTTTTGAAATTTTGGTATTTGCGTAACTCGTTTCCCGAGAGTCACATATCTTGTCTCGACACCTACACCTTTACTGAAATCTGTTACCATTGGTAGTCTACCTTTCTTGCATTTCGTTAGATGACGCATTCCAACAATAAGAACACAATAAAGTCTATAAACTTTCTCACGCCTCAGAAACAACGATGATTATTTTGTTTTTCTAGATTCTCCAGTCCATATGTATTGTTCATTCATTGAGTCCTTATACCGCAATTACTTTTTATGAGATAATTATTCATATTATGTATTCAATATTTCCCTATGAAGAATCTTGTGTATATCTCAGTCCCAAAAGAGTAAATACTCTGTTCACATGACTTTGGTACCTCACTTTGAGTATATTTTTTTGTATTTGAAACACAAAATAGGATAGCAATTAGGAAGAAGTCATAGTGACAGACAAAAGTCTGGCAAAGACTGGCAAAACGATATACATTTTTAAGTCCTATTGATATTGACTCCAAATTCTCAATAACGAATCTCCAAATGAATATCAAGGTTGTTAGTTAATCTGAAGAATAATTTTAAATAAATATACACAAATATAAATAAATAAAGATATTTTTTCGTAATTTTATGAATTTAATGGATATCTCTTAATTTTTCAGGTCAATTTTCTTCCCAAGAGAATGTGCCTCCTATCTCTGTTAATTCTAAGTCTCGTTATAACAAATGCCTACGCAGGACAAATATTGAGTTTCCTTACAACACCTACTTACTGGAGAGATATTAACACTTTAGAAGAGGTTGCTCTACAAGTAAGTGTAAACTCGGAAGCTCTATAAAAATTAAGATGTTTTTCAATCAATGTTTTCAAAAATATTTAAATATTTAATTAATTACTGGGAAATTTTAAAAATATATTAGTAGTTTTACGTAACTTTGAGTGAAATAAGGGCATTTTGAATATAAGATTTTCTCAAAATCCTACTTTTTTCCACAATTTTTTTGAACAATTGGAGCTACATTCACTGAATAACATGGCATCAATGCCACTTTGTAGTATTCTTTTGATTTTACAAAAATTACACAATTTTATTCCGTACTATTTCGTACATTAGGTACATACATATTCATAATTTATTGCATTTGTAAGTTCCAGTTTTTTAAATGATTTCTTTTGAACTCTCTCGAAAACAAAACATTTTTCTGAAATAAACTCAAAATTGCTCATTCTCAAAAATCCTTACTCCTCACTTTCTCAAAAATTACTCATTTTTTAAAATGGAAATGGGCCTGTATGTACAGGTGTCACTTCTATGACGACTATACGTAGTACTTTTATACGTAGAGCCCGCAGACTTAGTATGATCTGCTATATTCAATTTCGCGCTCAGTTTTGCAATTAACTGCTTTCTGCTCTCAACTTCGCCCTCAGTTGTGAAAAAATTTCAGAATAAATTTCTCTACAAAAACGTTGCAGACATAATGTTTACAAAAGGTGTCAACTAACACAGTAGTTTAGTTTACATTCGTGTGATATTTAGACTCGTGCCACTCGATCGATGCATTGATGCGCCTTAAGTATCTACCACGTTGTAACTGTAACACTGATTCTTATTAACACTACACCAAAACATAATCATTAAATACCTGGAACAAATAGCTATGGCACTTTACAGAATTGTTTCTAAATAAACAAATAACCATCCCACAACATGACACTAGCTAGCAAAAAATATGCTTATCAAAAAAGGCTGAAGCGCTCGCAGAACACTTCGCCCAAATATGTAAACCAAATGATACACCCACATCACCAAGCAATAATTGGATGTAACGAAGCACTAATATACGATGCCACTCACAGAATACAATTTATTACCCTACCGAAGTCAGAATTGTATGAAACATTTCCCCCCTCAAAAAAAAGCATCTTGACATGATCTAAGTAGCAACAAAATATTAAAAACTCTATCGAAACTCACAATTGCATACATAAATAACATTTTTATAGAATGTATCACTTATAATAAGTTATTTCCCTATAACGTGGAAAATATCAGATACAATCTTGATCTCTAAACTAAACGCAAATTATAACCTTACATATAATTATAGACTCCTCAACTATTTCAAATATATTCGAAAAAATATTAAATCACTCAACACTAATATAAAAAAATCAGAATCCATTCCAAATCATCAATTTGGATTTAACAACTATTCTAAACAGCTCATCAATTACTGCGGATAACTGAACATATTCATAGTGCCTTCCAATAAAATTAACACAGTAGCAATACTTCTAGACGTATCTCAACGTTTTGATTAACGAGATTAATCCCAAAACAATAGGAAAGCCTAAATTCTCACTAAACATCACTAAAGTAAACATCATTAAAAGTTTTAAAAATATACAAAATATAGGCTAAAAGTAGCAGAAATGTTTCATAGATTTAACTACATATTCATTTTCAGATTGACGGTTTACAAAGTCCAAGAAATCTCTTCAGTCATTTCGAAGAAGAAGCCTTACTTCAACCATTAAAAACCCTTCATAGAAAAACTGAAATAATGCCTTCTATAGACAGGTTCAATAGGTCCCACGTACCACAAATGTTGCACCACTTGGAGGAGATGCGGCGAAGTGGCAAGGTTGCACTGGTGCTTTCCAAGAGCAACTCTCACTTCTTCACGCAGCTACGCGAAGTCAGCGATGGAACACACGTTGACTTCCACCTGGTAAGCATTTGCTAACAGATTTAGAGTTGTTTAAAATTCCAAAACATGAAAACATAACTATATTTGGCAAATTCATTGAAAAGGTCGTCTTTGAAAAAAATGTGCTTAGTCCCAATTCCTCACGCAATAACAGAAATGAGAAATGAGCCAATATAGTCTTTTATTTAAGGAGTACAGACTTGAAATAGATATTTAATATAGTTCAGAAGTGTTAATCTGAAGTAAAAGGAAATATAATACAATTATGTGCTGTAAAATTAACTTTGTGAACAGGGTTTCGGTGCCTGGTGTCCTCTGGGACGAAAGCACAAGCTGAACAGTATGAACACTTTGCGCTGCTTCGTAATGAAATATAAACAGAATCTGTGGAATAGAACCTACTTTGGGGCAGGTTCTTGAGAGCCAGATGAAACCTGGATTTGAAGCGCAAGTTCAATGCCCCCGTCTGTCCGTACCTCTGCCTGCCCATCTATGCCTCTGTCTGCCCGTCTATGCGCCTCCAATGCGCTAGTCTGTGTGCGCGTCTGTCTCTTTGTCTTTCCGCCCGTCTCTCCGCCTGCCAGTCCATCCGTCATACTGTCTGCCCGTCTCTATAAGTCTGTCCGGCGGTGAGACAGGCGGTGAGACAGACGGACAGGCAGACGCACAAATGATCGGATAGACGGTATGACAGAGAAGCAGACAGACGGGCGCACAGAGGGGCGCACTGTCAGGCGGACAGATTGTCAGACGGGCGGACAGATGATCGGTAGACGGTCGGACAGGCGAACTGGTAGACAGAAGGGCTCACAGATGAGCGCAAAGACCGGAGGACTGAGGGGCGCACAAGCGGACACAATGACGGGCGTATTGACAGTGGTGACAGAGGTGAACACACGGGTAAAGAGGCGGACCGAGAGGCGCACAGACGAGGGCATAGGGCATAGACGGGCAGGCTGACCTGCGGACGAGCAGGCCCACAGACGGGAGTACGGACCATCGGTCAGTTGTACGAAAAGACCATCTGATTGACAGTTTTACGGACACACAAAAAGGACGGTCGGACGGACGTTAAAAACATTTTATCATATTAGAGGACCTCCAAAACGTGTATTTCTGTTGCATCTATATATATATATATATATATATATATA
>BOPP01000053.1:1300757-1337764 GCA_017312745.1 Gryllus bimaculatus | reverse complement strand
TATATATATATATATATATATATACTCTCCATATACGCTGTAAGTACGTACGTATATAAGAAATTAAAAATATTCAAGAACTGCGAAAATCAATATGCTCCATGAAAAAACTGCATGTTAGCCAAAAACGACTAGTTTAGTAGTTTCAACAATTGTCTCTGAAAAATGTGCCAAATTGTCGGGAATCTCGTACAGAGAAGAATAGGAATGCTGTTTCTTAAAGAAGTGATTGTTCTCATTAATGGAGTGAAATTCTGTCTGATATGCATGTTCAAGGCGACGCACGCCATTGCACAGCCTCACAGACCGCACTGCACTCAAAGCCGACTTTCACAAAGTCATTCGACTCACAGCAGACAAGAAAGCTATGCTCCCCGCATAGCAACGTAGCTTTCTAAACGTTGCACAAAAACACAAACGACCTTCAAAACATCCGGTCAAAACAAAGACGACCTACATCATTTCACTCCACGGATGTAAACACGCGATGTTGTTTAGATCAAACTACTTGTTTGGGTGGGATCGGGGTCATTCCAGGGTTTATAGTGGCCACGGCGTAAGATATATAGGTGTGTTAACTAGCCGCCTTTTGGGGGACGCGAACCCACATCAGCCACTTACACATTGCAGTAAAATCCGAAATGCGTGCGAACTGCAACACAACTACATTCACACAAACCTCCGGCTAAGCCGAAAAAAAAGAAAGCCTTTTCAGCAAATTTTCATCCAGTTTGAGGCTGGTTTCTGGCTTGTCCGTACGTTGTGCACGATCTGCTAGCGTATTTATAATGGCGTCCCAGTGCATTCACTATTTTCTTTGCAAGAAAGGGATATTGGTCGCTGGACACACTGGATATACATATTAATCGGGGAGACGCTACAGTAAATGTACTGGACTCTTTTAAGACTATAAAGTCTCACTGAGGTGTGTTAAATTGAATGTGTTCTAGCGAGAGCCATGCATATTTGCAACTATATGAATCATGTAATACCAAAGAATGGGGATTTACATTAAATACATGATTTGAAGTTATAACAACTACAAACAACAAATAGGTAATTTACGAAAATCACTTCAGCAGTCAACAGCTTTGTTTTTTGTAACAGTATGTACATCACTGGCCCTCACTGAAATTCAATTTCAATGTCAATTATAATTTTCTAGTAGAAATTATTTTCAATTATAATTTTTTTGTACTAATAATTCATTAAATATTGCTTACAGATAAACTTATGAATCGAATTTTTCCTCGTTACTGATGCTTATGTACACATTTTGCAATTAATAAGTTATACGAACTAAAATAATCCATGGGTTTCCTGTGACAGATATACAGTCTACATTAAGAACAAACACTTCACATCTTTAGGTTCATTACATGAAATTTACAAAATCAAGATCTGGTCTGATTTTGATGAAGCCACCAACAGCATATGTGGAACCAGCTAGGAAATGATCTCCTTGCAAACAACACAAAAATTCACAACCAAGTATAATGACAAAAGATCCATTCCAATGAACTTCGGCACAAC
Organism: Gryllus bimaculatus; assembly: GCA_017312745.1. NCBI lineage: Eukaryota > Metazoa > Arthropoda > Insecta > Orthoptera > Gryllidae > Gryllus > Gryllus bimaculatus. The sequence continues at coordinate 1,336,231 of BOPP01000053.1, read as the reverse complement.
ACACCTTCTTGCCTTTTACAGTTTGCAGAGCAGCCCTACCAAAACATAATTCCAACTTGCCTGAAGCTTGAAATACATTCTCAACATTAAACAATCTATGTTAAGCTGTACGACTAAACGAGAAATTATCAAAGTTGTAATTTAAATAGCTCATTAATTTCTAATCTGATTAAGTTTTTCCATTAAGAAAAGATGTGAAAGATCATTAACTATTGTAACATTGTTTCAAGTCCATTGAAATTATCCTTTTTTGTAAGTGGTTTAGTTATTTTTTTATTACTTTGATGGAGTTGATTCATTCAAACGAAATTCGTAGCGTTGTTATTGGATGTTCCACTGTTTCAAAATGCTCTTGGATATTTTCAAACCACTCAGTGTAAAATTGCTTTGAAAAAGAATTTACTTTTGAGAAAAGCCTTATGTTATTCTTGTAACTTTCCATTTGCTTTACACTAGACACATAAAAATAATTAGTTGAAGCGTGTTCCTACTACAATATTTATATACAAAACCTCTATACCTATATTGAAATAACATCAGTTGTCCTTTTATAATCAGGTCTTGACAACATTATGTGCAAAAAACACCTTATCTGGTTCACATTTAACAATTGTGCTCTATGATTTTCAATAAAGACTAACCATTAGTTTGTTCTCAGATATTTTTTCAAATATCAATACGTTTGCCTGACCCCCTTTGGATAGATTCAATGAACCTTAATCTGAATTACGCTTGCTTCGCTCAACATTTTTTTCATATTGGCCTTCTTAAAATTTTAGTTTTAAAAATATATTTTTAATTCTTAGGTAGTAAATTATACTTTATGAATCTTGTAATCCCTTATAATTAGAAAAAATGATAACTACAGCTGTACTTTGCTTCCACTGTTTTTCCCACCAAGATTTGAGGCTTTAATGAAACAAATTGGTTACACATGAATCATTCAAAGTATTTTCCATCGCTGGCCACTTTCTCCCTTATCTCAGGCAGTGTACGAATTACGCGTCGAAGAAATTGCTCATCTTTTGAATCGATCCACGAATCGATTAAATTTGTGACTTCTTCATGAGATCGGAAGTGTTGGTCAGCCAAGACATGCGCCATTGATCGAAACAGATGATAGAATGAGCAATGTCTGGAGAATACTGCGGGTGGGGTAGGGCTTCCCATTTTAACGTTTCCAAGTGCCTTTTGACCTCTTTGCAATGTGGGGTGGATCGTTTTCGTGCTTCAAAATCACTTTATCGTGCCTCTCCATCGTGCTGAATTGCAGCCTATTGTCTTTTAATACTCTGCTAAACGCAATAATTGCGTTCGATAACGAGCATCTCCGATTGTTTCACTTGGTTTTAACACATAGTACACAATGCCGAGCTGGTTCTGTGGCGTCTTGCCGAGGCAATAAATCACAGACGTGAACGGTTTGTAATTTATTGAGTATTTATTCGAAATATGCTCCAACACCTGAATACTATTTACAATAATTACAATAAACAATATTGACCCGTTACCAGATGGAATGTTACTGGTCACCACCACCGGCCTGATAATTTGATATCTTGTTCGGTGTGATGCACCAGTTGTCCTACGTGAGCATACAAGCGAGTATGCCGCACCTCACGTCTTAATGTAGCATCACGGCTTCAGTTCCCTGACTCAGTATCCTACGCATTGAAATGAAGCGCCGAGCACAACCCACACGACTTCCTACTGACGCACCCAAGAATCAGAAGAAGGAGTTTAGGTCCGGGGTACGCTTATATTACTTTCTGGGCCGGCTGACGGAACTGCGTCATCTCGCTGTTTTCGCCGACGCGTTTCCACAGCCAGCATGTCTACGGGGTTCACAAGTTTGCCCCAAGTGGTCTATGAAATTCACAAGTGGCCAACCACGACACGGCACCCCTTCCCTTCCGCTCCCCAGGTTTGCCATTGTCCAGCCCGGCGCCCCTTCCCGCCAGCGCTGCCTGCTGTCGCGAACTACTTCATCGTGCATTTCGTGTGCATGAAATGCACGGGGTTAATATTTGTCACGTTTGTACAAGGCAACTGATATGACGCCCCACTACCAAATGCAGAGCATGATCTAGGAGACATGAATATCCGGTTTGGCCGTCGATGTGGAAGCATAGTATTGATAACCCCATAACTTTTTGTGTTTAGGGTTATCATAATAAACCCATTTTTCGTCCCCAGTCACAATGTCATGCAGAATTCCCTTCAGTTTTTGCCTCTGAAGCAACTGTTCACAAACATACAAACAAATCTTGGTTTCAACTCATATGAGACTCAAGTTCCTTCTTTCTGAATCATGCCCGTGGCCTTGACACTTTTTGAAATGTCTTGCTGCGCCACTCTCAATGACCGTGCCAATTCTTCTTGAGTTTGATGAGAGTCTTCACTCAGCAATGTTTGGATTATCTTCCATTTTGAGTTCTTTTGCATGCAAATTCCGCAAACTTTGCACTAACTTAGGGAAAAGTATTCATTTATATTCCTTTATTACAAAATTTAACTCCTGAAATGTTTTTCTGAATTGATGTATCAATATTGAATAATACTACATTGGTAGTTTAGATTTCACAATATTTATTGTCTATGATTTTGCACTGCTTGTGTATTTATTTTATAATTAACTAATAGAGTAAGGTGAATTATTAGAATATGTAATTACTTTTTATATGTTATTACTTCGATACGGAAAACAAAGCTATTTGATGTGACATCTATCACTATTACTATTACACGGTTTAACGAAGCATTTTCAACCCTCTTTGTAAACTTCCAAATGAACTTCACACTGGAATAAAGTTTTTTCTGCGAAGAGATCATTCTGTTGTCAATAGAAGGCATCTTGCCCAAACAATAATCATTTAGATAGCAGCTCTTATATGCGAGAACTGTGAGAACTAGCCTCACATAAGCTTCAGTTTTAGATTGGGAGTGAACATACCTAATTTCTTACACCGTGGTATGGTTCCTTTGATTCACTGATACGGTTCACTGGAGAGGAATCGACTCCATGAACAGAATTTTTGTTTTTATGTACTAATCACACGAAATAAAGTTCATGATGTTAACGCAATAAATATCTTCTTCTTCTGGCGAGTGTTTTACAGCTCTTGTGGCCGTTTCTCGCATCCCAATCTCCATACCACTCTATCGTTCCAGACATTCTCTTCTAATCCTCTTCTTTGCATATCGTTGAAAATATGCCATTCTTCTCTGGGTCTACCTCCTTTATTCTGTATAAAGGAAACCTCGCATATCTTTCTGGGCCATCTCCCACAACCAAGCCTTTTCACGTGGCCGAATCATTTCAGCCTTCGTGTTTCCAATTCATCTATTATTGAATTTTGAACCTTCATTAGCTTAAGAATTTCTTCGTTTCTAATATGTTCCATTTTAGATACTCCACAACTTCTTCTCAAACATCCATTTGTGGGCTCATCAATTTCTCTCTTTCTTTTTTCCTTTTAGATTTTCTTGGTAGACTGGGATATTTCTTTTCCCCAGAGCAGCGCGTTTAACTTTCTAATAGCTTGCCGTCCATGTGCAATTTTTGAAGCAATATCTTTTCTGGAACCTCCTTCTTCGCTTGTAATTTCACCCAAATATTTAAATTCATGGCATGCTTCTATGAAGAAGAAGCAATAAATTTAATTATTGGAAATAAATTATATTTTACAAACACATGCTTCTTTAAACTTTTATTATTGGGGGACTATCTCCCCACAAACCCATTCGTTTAATAATAAAAAATCAACTTGCCTATTTTTTCAAACAAACACTACTTAATATGCTAACAATGGCAGTACTTTAATAGGGAAAAAATCAACTCGCATATTTGTTGAAATTATTAAATTTTAATAGTATTGCCAATACTTTGGTTTAAAAATACTGTAGCAGTTCAATAATTTAACCCTGCTGTGATCGTAATATTGTCGTGACTTGAGGCTTTTTTCTTGGGAAGATTCTTAATAATATTTAAAATTTCATTAGGAGAAGAATAATTAATTCTCTGATACGTTCCGAAGACGTTTAATTTTGTAGTATGTAGCATTTTATTATGTAAGAGGGATGGGCACACATGTTCGTATAGAAAGTGCTCTCGAAGTACGTTGCTAGCGCCTATGCCTTCTGTATCAATGATACGGTAGTGTTTAAAGGCGATATTGAGTGTTTTGTTTAGGACTCTTTTTTTGTGAATTTCCGTAACGCATTGTTGCAGGAGTTCAGTGATTGTATTAAGTTAACGTACTGCTTATTATTGTGGTTTTACTACGTTTGTAATTAGATTGAGGTCTTTCTTTAGCTCTGGTGTTCTTAGGTGCGCCCAGAGTCTTTTGTTTTCTTTTTTATGGATATTGCATTAAAGATGATAGGAGGTAGTTTATTTATAGGTTTGTGTTTTGTGTTTGGAATAGTATATTCGGAGTTTTGGATGTGGCACTAATGAGGTTGGTTAGACGATTAACAGAATTATCTATTTAGACGGCTGCTTTTTTAAATTTGGCACGTCTATATAGACGCAACGCGACTCCTATCTCCTTAAGGAGCGTTGATGGCACCGTGGAGTAATCATCCGTTTTTAATTCAGTTGGAATATTCCTCCGTTATTAATCACCCGGAACTCTCTCGGAACCGCTGGGTAGTCAAGTCACATCAGTTGCAGTCAAGGTAGGGAATTGCCGAACGATAGCGTCTTCGCGCTCGCGTCTCGCACGCCCCCTGCGTGGGCCTAGGCTTAGTGCCTCATGCACAAGAGCTTAAAAGTTTTGCACTGTGACGGATGCACGATTAAATGCATTGGAAAGGAACAATAATTGCTGCAGGTGCCCGAGTGCCTGGTGAGCCCTGGCTTCGAAGCGCCGACCATCGCCAAGGGAGACGCCTGGTACGAAGTGGCCAACTCCTTTTTCTCGCACTTGATGGAGGGCGGCTTCTACAACCAGTGGCGCGCCTTGCAGCGCCACCGCATGGCGGCCAATGGACTGACGCGCCCTCCGCTGCCGGGGGGCGGTGGGGCGGCGCCGAAGCCGCTGGTGCTGGCGCAGGTTGCTGGGCCCTTCCTGGTGCTGGCGCTGGGGCTGGCGGTTGCGGCGGCGACGCTGGCGGTGGAGCGACGCTGCGCGAGAAACAAGCGCTGCTTCACGGTCCGGAGACATTCCCGCCGTTTCGCATGGAACTAATTCCTCTCAACACGTGGTATAGGCGATCCGTGGTGTGTGGGCGGGGTAATACCGATCTGAAAATATGTTCATTGTCATTCACTAGGATTAGATTGTATTTCTCATATGTGTACAAAATATCCCTTAATTCGTATTTGTAACAGTCATGACAATATTCCATTTTCCTCATGTGGAATGTTCCTTTTCCAATGAGCAGTTCTCTCGGTATCATTACACAACATAACACGAACAGCACGAATAAATCTCACTTGTAAAACCCACATACATAAAACAAATACAGACACGTCCAGTGCACTTTCTATAAGCAATTTTTTCGTTGTTTTTGAACTGTTTCATTAACGATGCTATTTGCACTTACTCCGTCATCGTTAAAAAGGAATGCAAGATTGAATTTCGGCAAAGATGCACTAGAAGACCAAAATGACATCAGCACTCACTTAAACTTGATATAAAGAAGTTATACAGGTATAAATAACTGGTTATTGCAAATTAAACTAAACACTGTGGAGGCTTGAATTAACATTGTTGCCGTTTTGCATAATGTCAATGATCCCAAGAGATTACACTTGTAAGAGTCAATGAATTATTATTTAACAATAAAGTAAGCAAGTCGTACGAAAAAAACACATTCTTTTTAAGATATTGACTCCAGTTTATCGTCAACCCCTCCGTCAACATTTCATTCCTACGCGATGTCTTATTTTCTGTACTGGGTACGTAATCAACTATTTGTTAATCTAGAACAGTACTATGAAAAAATGTGAGACAGTTTTCTGTACTGGGTACGTAATTAACTATTTGTTAATCTAGAACAGTACTATGAAAAAATGTGAGACAGTCGAATATCTAATAGAGGGTTTTAAAGATTAACAAACGCGTAAAATATTTACAGGAGAATTATACGCACAATTTTTACAATTCATATTGCCGGTAGTGTTTATCCAATCAGGAGAAGCATGGACATTAAACAAGGAGGAGAAAAACTCCGTATTATCACTGCGCATAGGGAAGACAAGTGAGCGGCGCGGATTACGAACTGCTGAGACAGAACAGCTCGACATGTGGACGCGAACTGGCGTGATATGCCGTGGTTGACAGACAGAACAGCTAGAAGTTGGTCGCGAGCAAGCGTGTTATAGAAGAAGTAGAATGTGCTGACTTCCATATAAATTGTTAATACTGTAGAATAATTTTCCAAAGGCGAATATGGATATTTCGGGAGATTAAGAGACATGACAAACATACCGAACGGGACCCGGCGACGCGTGGGAGGACATCACCGATGGCTGGAGAAAATCGGCGATAAACCATCGTCCAAATGCCATCAGTCCACAACCCTCTATCGAGAGGAATCGGCAGGGATGGCAGAGCTAAATAATAGTATTCATTATATGTTAGAAGACCAAGTTTTGTAATTAATTATTGGCGCAGATTTAACAATTGCAAAAGTTAACATGATCATGTATGGATTTGGAAAGAGTGTATGTTGTAAGTACGGTGTAAATGAGAAGAGCTGACTGGTCAATATTATGTTCTTTTTGTTAATGTATTGTATTTTCCCTTGCAAGCCTGATGAAGAAAACGAATGTATAAATAATTTTCAGAAAGATAAATTGATTTTGATTTCGCCAAGGTTGTTGCAATTCCAACAATTTAAATTTATATTAAGGGGATTCTTTACGTAACGTTTCACCGTAATTTCGTATAAACAGTTCTGTCGGCCGACAAAAATAAATTCTCTGTAGCAAATTCCCAGCTGAACAAATGAGTCATTATTTATCAAATAAATTATGGAATACATGAAAATGAAAAAAATAAAACAAAAGTTAATCAATCCAGTGTTCACAGAGAAAACCATTACAGAAGATGAGACACGATAACGACACAAACTGCCAGAACAATAGGAGAGCTAATTCTTGGAATGTATTTAAATGATTGGTTAGTGATTACATAACACCTCACACCCATTTTTTGTTTTTCTTAGTTAATATATTGAATCTTTACTCAATAACTTATAGTTTGTGAACTTGGTTTACACTGACGAAAAGCACTTGTATGTAGAAATGTAGAATATTTTATAATAAATGTAAAGATATGTTAATTTGTTGATTTTGTCGTGTATTTCATTTTATTTCCTACTTTGTAATTAGGTGACTTACTCGTTTAAGCTATTAAGACATTATATGCATTACAACAATAGATTGATGAGAATATATTTCATTAAATAATGGTCTAATATGATTGAAAAGGTTGCTCAAACGATGTTCCTGGGAATAAGGTTACGGGAGGCGGTCATTTCAAAATACTTGACACACTACTTGGAGCGTTCCAAAGTTTTTTCCACCGTTTAATTCACATGTATAGTCGTCATATAAATGATAAAACGGAGGGTGCATTTGTATTGTCCAACATAGAGTGTTAAGAATCGTGCCCATAGTGTGTGAAGTAAAGGGACTTGTAAACAGAATCCGCCGCAGAGTAGCGCTAGGCCCACTTCGATACCTACTAACTCGCAAAAACGAAATGTTTTGTTAATCCATCAAGTAACCAAAACAAAATATGAAATATAATAGCTGAAATTGTGTGTAAGAATTATAGAATTGTCAGTGACCAATTTATATGGGTCATTCTGCAAAGTAGTTTAATTTTGTGCCCCGCGTCCCATCTGGTTTTTTGATGAAATTATGTATGCCGAGTTCTGCATGACTTTCCAAGGTTTGTGAAGTTGTAGGTTCATAGGTTTATGAAGTTGTAGCTTCGTAGCTTCATAAAATTATTTTTGAAAAAAAATCTAGTAAATATTAAAATACTTTTTAACTGCAAGAGTATTTGAGGAGGACTGGTTTAGTTAACCTCCCTGACCAGTTAAAATTATCCTACATTATTACAAAAATAAGTGTAAAGAAGATGATGTTTGCAAAGAGCCCAAAACACTGAATGTTTAACTCATCTATGCATAAAAATAATTTTATGAAAATGATTAAAACGCATCTCATTAGAAAAAGCACAGTCTTGACATCCCTAGAACAGTGGATTTATTGATAACAAGTCGTCTATAAATTCCTTAACACTAAAGAGGGGGGTTGAGGTTAGGGGACTGCGTTACAATGGGTTATGTAGGGGTAGTGGCGGGTGTAGTGGTCTGCAGTGCGCCTACCTCGTGCTTGTACTTGGGGTGGGCACCTAGGCGCTAGCCTCTATCCTAGGGGCACAAGTACGCCCTGGGGCTGGTGTCCGAATGCCGCCGGAACGAGGTTTACCCTCACGGTAACCTCTCTATACAATGCCTGAGTCGGGCCGCTCCTAGTTATCCAGGTTGTGCCGAAGTCAAATCAATGCGATATTCACATACACCGGGACAAGTCCCTTCTCTTTGGCCAAAGTATTGGACTACTGCCTCGTAGGTGGTAATAGTGGTGGTAGTAGTCGTGATAGTAGTCGAAGAAGAAGATGAAATGTGCAAAGATGGAGATGTTTTGAAGAATGATAAAATTATTTTGAAGTTTCGAGTAGATTAATGAATATAATCAATATTTTTCGAGTAAATTAATGAATACAATCAATATTTTAGTTAAAAAATATAAATATTTTCTGAACTTTATAATTTTTCTGCAGTAAAAGGTATGGTTTCCATGTTTTGATGCGTGAGATGCAGTAACACTTCATACATTCTTCACAACTTAAGTGATTAATTTTGGCTACAAAAATGCCTGTCGGAAACCACAGTGCAGTAGCACTGGCTTGTCAGCTAGGTCGAATTCAGACGGAATTAGAGGCTCGCTGCTTTGATCAGTAGTTTTAGTAGTTTCGCCGATAAACTCCAGGTGAGTGCCGGAGCAGTACCCTACCAAAAGGGCCACGGTCCGCACAAGATCTTTTCTTCCTCTTCTTTGTCCTATACTCACACCTTACACACTTACACTAACATGAAATACACTACCACCCATGCCGGGAGATCCGGGAGCTTAAAGCTCGTCCCGGGTGGGGCGGTGTCCCGATGGTGGTAGACACTTGGTTGAGGGCAACCCCACTAAGCCGACTTTAGGTGCGCCGGATCAATCAGCTGCGATCAGCGTGAAATTCCGCCCCTCCCGAGGAAAAACATGTACGGCACTTACGGGGTAATTGGATCTCAGTATTGATCGTGCTCAAATTCACTAACAAACCAACCAACGCAACGACACGGCAGGATGTGAAATGGGCAAGCGGGACGAAAAGAAACAACCCAGTGAACACATGAAGAAAATTTAAACACAGAGAAAATATAAACAATCACCATAAAGGCATTCAAGTTTCAACGCTCTCTTTAAATGGGAAGAATGGATAATAATAATAATAATAATAATAATAATAATAATAATAATAATATTGTGGTGTCAGGTGTTTATAGTAGAATAGCACCGCGGGGCCAGATAAAAGTAGGTAGAAGCCCGGGAACTCAAAATTCACCGATACAGACTGAGTCAGAATAATATTGATATACTACTTCTTAGCGAACCTAACTGTCGACAGGACCTGGCTGAAAGGTACTAGGATAGTACAGGTAGAGCGGCTACCGTCATATATAATCCGCGAATCAAGGTGAGTATGTACACGTCAACTAACCACAACTTTGTATGGGTGGAGACACAGCCCCTGAGAATATAGTACCGCTATTTCTCACCAAACGATGGACTACAATAATTCATGGATAAACTTAGAAGAAAGCATAGGCGATCCAAACGAGATGTACTGGTGGCCGAAGACTTCAATGGGAAATCTCCCGAGTGGGGCGAAGGAAGGATGGACAGAAGAAGGATCCTAACTAGCGAATGGATAGCCGGAAATGACACGGTGGTAATAAATAGGGGAGTTACACCAACGTTCAATAAAGGAAACGCCAAGTCAATAAGTCTATCGCAAACCAGCGGTTAGCAGGTCACTTTGACGAATGGTAAGTCCCAGAGGAAAAGTCACCAAGTGACCATGAATATATATCCTTTAGGATTGTAGGAAGTCAGTACTCCAAACAATCGTCTTAAAAAGGCGAGAAAACAAACCTAAGCGAACACGGAGTTCTCGGAAACTCAACGAAGAGAATGTAAAACTATCCCTCACAGAATCTAGGTACATTCGAGAGCTACGGTGGGGAGTTCAACCCCCAAACAGGCAGACAGGCCTCTATCGGTTATCCAGAGGATTGCAATCTATCGACGCCCCGAAAGACAGTCAACAGTTATCGTAGAGGACCAACATATTGGTTGACCCAGGAAATGACCTTCCTAAGGAGTGGTTGTATAGCAGCAAGAAGAAGATGTAAGGAGGAGAAGGGAGAGGAACATTTAATAAGGGATTACAAGCGGAAGAGGAAGGAACTAAACCGCGCAATACGAAGAAGCAAGGACATGTGCGGGGGAATGCTGATACGTAGTGGACACGTGTCAACGGACTTAGTGTATTAATCGAAGTATAACGTGACTAATTACTGTCTCCGTCAGTTGTAGCACCCAGAGTCATTAACTCATCAACACTCCTTGGAATCGTCTACTTGGAATAGTTAAAGCTTTGTAATGGCCGTTGAGCGCATGCGTGAAATGAAATGAAATGAACAATGTTTCTCATGAAATGAACGCTCATGAAATGAACAATGTTTGCGCAGTTGTAGTACCAAGACAGCTGAAGATTCAACGTACAGGTCAGTGCCTCGACTTTCGGAATTGAACACCAAAATAAGGTATTTTCATTTCTGTTGTGCGTATAAGTGTAAGTGTGCTTATTTAAGCATACGGCTATGGTAGATGAGGCATAGATCGCGCGCTGTCCGTGGTCTGATTGTTAGTGTACAGCTCCAGCATTCTCCTGGAACATATAGGAGAAACCACGGAAAACCTCCAATCAGAGCAGTCTTGAGACAGCGGTATAATTCGTCTTGAGACAGCGGTTGAATCCCACCTAGCTATCTAGTTAGCGTCAAAAATCCTGTCGCTGTCTGAGTTTAAGGAAACAAATAATACACTTCTCTTTTAGTATGTCATACACAGCTTTAACTATTATTTGAAACAAATGTCCAAACATTCATTTTGCATGCATTTCTAAAAAAACACACAAACCCAAAACACATTTACTAAACTACATAAAAATGCCTTAAAAACATGCATTTTTAAAATGAGCTTGCGAAGAAACATGTACTATTACAAGTATTATTATTATTATTATTATTATTAATAATAATATATTTTTTACGAGGGAGACTGTGAGAATCCATCATGGAGACCATACGAGGATCCGCACTCATCGGGCAGTGTGAGACTTGCTCACTAAACTCACAAACCCTATTTAATCAACATAGTTCCACCCCGGGACCGCGTTAGCATTCCTTCAGGATGGTGCTGATTCTTTTTATCTTTTTTAGCTTCTTTCTGTTGGTCCGTGTTTGTAACTGGCGAACGAGTTAGCTCAGGTGAAACTCATTGCTGACTCGTTTCTTCCGTCTCAGGATTGTCTCAATATACTCTGTCATTGCGTCCCATGCCTGGCTGCTTTTTAGCATTAAGGGAACGATGTTCTCCGTAGTTATATTACCAGATCTGCATTTTATTTCCAGTCATAATCTGCCTTCTTCCCATCTGAGCGTCATCCGGATTTTTGCAATAAAGGCATGAGAGACTATTGAAATTTCGCATTGTGTATAGGTATCTTCGGAAATATCTATGTGAGGAACAGAGTGAAGAAGTAGTTGACCTCGCCGTGCGCACGGTCTATCCAATGGGGGATCTTGGCTGACCGGGTGACGCCCGGGTGACGCCGCGAAGGTTGAGTATGCGCATACCAGCCCTGAGGAAGACCACGACAGGATGGTCGAAACGTCGGCAACTCAGCCTTCGACGCGGCGTCACCCGGACAGCCCAGATCACCCACATGACTCTGGCCGCGGAAGCCTACGACTTCATTAGGTCTATCCAATGGTTCGATCGTGGGATAAATTTTGCGGTTCACTTATCGGTTGTTGCCTAGTCCCATCTTTCTTGCCACTTCTGTCTCAGTCGTTTCTTGCAGCTTTCTTGACCTCGTCGCGACCTTGTTCTCATTGTGTGTGCCACATCTCTTGACGCTCTAAAGCAAGTGGCGGCGTATTTGCTACTATAAGAGCGGCTTCCTCGGAGACTGCGATATGCAACACGTAATTTTGAGTGCGCCGCGTATCTGTACAGCTGCTATTTTCGTCCGGTTCGATTCCTTGTTCAGCGCTCCAGCCCATATCATTGCTCATTGAGGAATATTAATAGAGTCACTGACATTAACAAACGCCGTTTGCTTGGTTTGGGGCCGTTGTATGTTTGGGGCCTGAGTAGCCTACTCAGGGAAGCCGTTTTCGGTTACCTTTCCCTTAGTTGTTTGGTTCGTCGCCGGCTTGTTGGTCACGATAATTTTTGCATTTGCAAATTTCTGTTTCCATTCTCTCCTGATGAACAGGCAGGCATCAAGTGATTCCTTCTTTCTTGCAGACGTAACTTGATTTCCATCTCAAAGTTTTTCGTTACGTTGGCGTCCAGTCGACGTCGAGCCGTCCAGGCGAACGCTTCATGTCGAGGCAGCTCTTATCTTACGTTGAGGCAAGCTAGTGACTATAGTGTTCATGTACAAACAGCTCTGATCAAAACTTGCTAAGAAAAGTAAATAGCCTTTCTCATTAATCCAGACACAGGGCAGTCAATATCTGAAGCCCTGCGCAATGTCCACAACGGCGACAACGGTGTTGTTTCACCAGTGTCGCCAATAGCAGCAAGCGGCGAGCCCATGGATATAAGCCTCGCTGCGACGCCAGTTCCAACCAGCACCGAAAACAGCAACAACCTTGCCTATCTCAGCCAGATCTACGTGTCGTCATCACTCCCACCATCACAACCTGCTCAGGCGCAGTAAAGGTCAATCAGTGATAGTGAAAGTGATTCCGATAGTAAGAAAATAAATTGGACCAGTAACAATACGAGTGTAAAATAAAAAAAACCCACGACGAATTATAGCCACGAACACCACACACACCAACACCCTCATTAAATACTAATAACATAAACTGGAAAGAATTTACAAAAAACATAATTATCAGAACCCCCAAATTTAGGAATCTAAAAACGCCTTTAAAAATAGAAAGTTCAATAGCATTATTAAACAATATAGTAACCAATGTTATCGTTCAGCAACAAAATAAAATAGCTCATAATAAACCAAAAACACATACTAAATGGCCAGACCCCATAATAACCATAATAAAAACCGGAAACAGAACAACAAGACTTTGGAGCAATAATAGAAATTCCCAATTAAAAAAAGAGCTTAACATCCTAAACAAGATAACCAAAAACGCAATTAAAGAACACCGACACTATTCCTACAACTCTTTAATTAAATCCCTAAGCACAACCAACAACTCACTTTGGAAATTTACTAAAACAATATTAAGAAAGCAAAGCACCATCCCTCCGATAAGCACGCCATCTGGGAAAAAAATTTCCCCCATAGACAAAAACATAGACAAGCCGAAGCATTATCTGACTTCTTCGAAAGAACTTTTACGTTTAATAACACTCCAGCCCTCACAGAACATACACAAATTGCAAACTCAGTCTCCGCTCCGAACTATAATGTTCCACAAAAAATAAAATTCATATCACCAAATGAAATTAAGAATTCAATAAAAATATCCCCCCAAAAACGTTCCTGGTCAAGATAATATTAACAATAAAATAATAACAAACCTATCCACTCCAACAATAGCCTTCATAAATCATATTTATAACTCAATATTAAGAATTGGTTACTATCCAAAACTTTGGAAAAACTCAAAAATTATTCCTGTTCCAAAGCCAAATAATAATCACAGTAATCCAGAAAGTTACAGGCCAATCAGTTTGTTGCCAACTCTGTCAAAAATTCTAGAAAAAATAATTCTGAAAAGATAAAACAATTATTTAAACCAAACACAAAACATACCCAAACATCAGTTTGGTTTTATTAATCAAGTTTCCACCTCACACCAACTTCTTAGACTAACTGAACACATTCATTCAGCATACCAAAATAAAAAGCACACAATAACAACCTTCCTGGACATATTACAAGCCGTTGACAGAGTTTGGCACCAAGGCCTTATATTTAAACTGCAATCAATTGGAACACCACTTTACCTGGTAAACATTATAAAACATTTTTAACAGATAGAACATTCACAGTGACAGTAGAAAAACACAATTCAAACCCACGTAAAATACAAGCAGGCCTTCTATAAGGATCCCCACTTTCACCAACTCAATTTAATATCTACTCGTCAGATATTCCGACCACAAACCAGACCCACATAGCACAATTTGCAGACGATACAGTAATTTACAAATCAAGCCAATCAGCATGAACAGCTTTCGAACAACACTGCATTTATGAGAGGGAAATTGAGTTAGCAGAAAGATACTTTGCGAATTTGTAGAGGTATTTTCTAGGGAGATAACCTAAGTCCGCTCTTGTTTTGCGTAGCATTGAACCCTTTGAGTGCGATGTTGAATGCCACAAGCTGTGGATATGCTTTGAAGAACCCCAATAAGTTCATTTCCCACAAATTATATATGTATGATCTCAAGCTCTAGAGCCAGAACAACTTCGCAACATGCTGACACTTGTAGAAAGCTTCAGGAGCCCTATTTGTATGGAAGTTGGTTTGGAGAAGTGTACTGTTGTTGACGTTAAGCGAGGTCTCGTCCAGAATACAGAGAATGAGCCTCATTTGATGAAAATTTGAAAATTCAGGAACTCTGCAATGGTCATGAGTATAAATATTTAGGTCCCCAGCAGCTCCTAGGATCTTTAGATGAGAAAATAAGAAAACGGAAAAGGAAGGTTCTCTCTCGTGTTACGAAAATCTGCAAGTCCTGTATTAATTTGGGAAACAAATTTAAAGGAATTAACACCTGGGCTCTCTCAGTAGTTTCACGTACATTTGGAGTTGTCATGTGGTCTGAGACATCTTTTCAAGGATTCCATAGAAAAATTAGAACACTTCTATCAAAATATGGGATGAATTATCCATGAAGTTAAACCGAAAGGTTATATCTTTCAAGACACTACGGAGTACGTGGACTGTTAAGTCTTGTTAAGTTATGTGCCACCAAGAAAAACAGCTGAGAAATTATTTCATCAACGACAAACCTATGACGGCCATCTGTGCACAAGATACTCCTCTTAAACTGCTCCAAGAAGATCACAATCCAAGTTTTCCGAATCCTGAGGACAGAATTAATCAGAGTAGATCAAACAAACTCCATTGCAGATTTGATACAGAACTTTGAAGTAACTCTATCGACAAGAAGCTAAATAATAATAATAGTAATATGCCTTTATTGATATGGCTAGACGCTGCCATCGTTCGCCTAACCACATGTCACAATGTACAGATTAGTCTAAAAAAGTAAAGTAATCTAAAAAATTTAAATGTAATATAAGCTACAAGTGGTAAGTACTTAGTAGAAAGGAAACGTTATTTAAAGCGACTTATAAATAGATATCATCAGAGGTTAAATGGATTCAATGTTACAATAAAATGTTTGAAATAATTTTAAAATTTGTAGACGGAGATTTTGATTGAAACACAATTTGAGTTAAATAAGATATTACATGCTTTACATATCTGCACTCTATAGAACTCACTGAATAGTTGAAATCCGCTGGGCTTTTGGACGGACTTTTTGTGGGGATTTGTGGTGTCCAATCAAGATCAGGTAGTAACCACTAATAACTACAGGCGATATCATAAAAGAGAGTATGAGTGTGAGATGTCATGAAAGATATAAGTGTCGCCTATGTAAAGAAGTTTATTCAACACATCTACAGTGAATGTTCTCAGTTGGCAGAGATTATTTACAACGTCATCATAATGTGGCCAAAATCATCTACCAAGCTCTTGGCAACAGATCGGACATGATGAAGGAAAGCTTGTCTTATTACAAATACCTACTGGAACAAGTTCTGTCTAATTAGAGAACAAAAATCTTGTGGGATACTGCCATTGTTACAGATAAAAAAGAAGCAAATAAGACTGATATTGTCGTATTCGACAACACTACTCGCAGGGCAATAATGATAGATATCGCAGTCCTATTAGATCATAACCTGATGTCAACAATTGCAGAAAATAAAAGAATATACCAGCTACTCGCAATTGAACTGAAAAATATACAAATTCTCTATACGCATTAATAGAGGTAGATTTTGTAACCGTTATTATTTCAAGGCTTGTTGCTGAAGACTGGAGGATTGTGAAAGAGAAACCCATCTAAATGAATGGCATTTCAGAACCATGCAGAAGGCGGTGTTGCGGGCAACCACAAAAATTGTGCGTAAGGTTCTCTCTCTTAGTCATTGAAGAGAAACCTCAGTGCAATGGAGCAAGAACTTCTCACCATCTGTCTCACCATATGTGTTGACGTTCAGTCCTTGAGGTATATCTTAAAACTCCAGGCGTGAGAGAAATTTTGAAACGATGTAATAATAATAATAATAATAATAATAATAATAATAATAATAATAAAAACTCTAATCTAATTTAATCTCTATTAAATTTTCATCCATTTCTTTCATTATCATCATTATTGCAAAACAGTGGCGGGGCTTTGTACCACCTCCAACCTCCCGCCACGGCGCGCGAGTACGGGTTCCGCAGCGGGCGGGTAGATGGAGCGCGCGTCGAAAGGATGCGCTGGTCGGTGGAGACGGGAGCAACCACTTGCTGCACAGCCACCGCCTCAGTGATCAATTTCGCTGCGCTGGTGGCTTGACACAAACCAATTCCCGTAACTGAATAGTGATATTGACATAAGGACTTGAGATCAACTGATGGCCAATCTGACTGCTGTGCTGTAAGAATATTTAACGAAAAAGAACTCAGTATAATTAGGTTGTTGCTGCAGTGTAAACAGTAGCCTTTTTTTGGAAACTAGGAAAGATTTGAGAAGAAAATATTCATAGACCATTTTTAATCCATAGTTTAAATCCCGGCAGACGTATATTAACATTTCCCACGTCCAGCCCTACGTTGTACGCCCCCAAAATATATAATTTATATATTAACGATAGTTAATTATTTTACACCCCCCTATTTCAGAATTATGTTTTACTTTCTAGCATACTACATTTGAAGTGTAAATAAAGTTGTGTATTGCTGCAGAAAAATACGGAAATATTAATTGCCGAAAAAGTCGTATTGTAGATCCCTGAACGCGAAAAACTGGATGATTCTTGTACCTGTAAATAATTCATTACTTGCTCCAAAATGCAGTCGTCAGAATCTACGTTTTGTAGGTCCTTGATACCGCAACATTTGTTTACGGCAAAACATCTGTGAACAACAATAGAACGGTGAACCGTAGGCGGAATTTCATCCAAAATGGTTATTACCTAATCGATCTGAATGATCCTTAAACACAGACTGTTGGCTTCCGAACTTTGCCGTATTGTAGTAATATAGATACACGTCGGAGTTATGGCCGTCTGCAAGGAATTTAATTTTTGTAATTTTTTCCAGTTGGCGACGCGAAATTGATCAGCGTGCGTCGCGAGGATGGGGAAGAAGGAGCTTATGCTTAGATTGATTGACTTATTACTGTTGCCAGGCGAGTCATCTGCTAAGGTCATTCGCTCTTCGTTCTCTCGAGTGTGCTGTGATCTGTCCCTCTGGTGATGAACATTAGCCGGCATACACGTCGATTTGTGAAGTTTTCCCCAACCAGGTTGCCCTGATCAGCGTAGCTCCACCCAGCTCCCAGGGACAAGCTTCAAGGTCCTGACTGGTCCCTCGACCTGTGTGATAGAGCACTACGTGTAGGTGAATGAGCAAGTGAGGGGTGAGGATAAAACAAACCAGAGGAAGAAAATATTCCTTGTGGTTCTTGGCTCGTTTGTCATGGAAGCTACAAAGATAGTGTGGAAAATCCTGCCACAGTTGAGACTCGAATCCTAGGGTCTCAGAGACATTACAGTGTCAGCAATTGAATCGTTTATTTCAGAAACCCGTTAAACGCCAAAAATATTATAAAAATGGGTTAATAACAGAGTATTGGGGTATAGGGTATTGTTCTATGGGGATAAACACATCGTTTAGTGCAGAAATAATCTGTTTGCAACTCTTGCAATGTAGTCTGAGAGACCTTCAAATCTGATCTTCAATTCTGTTCTAAATATATTTCCTTTTAACCCTGCAGTGGTCGCATGCGGACAAATACTAAAATCGAGACATCATATGTAATCAATACCACGTTGAAGATATGTCAGCACCACCTCAGGGGTCGGTTAGGTTACACGCTTTTTTTGGGGGGGGGGAGAGTTTGTAAGAAAATTTCAGGAATTCTCTATCTGATCTCTATCTGCTCTTCTAAAACTAGTGAGATTGTGGTTTTTAGTTTGTAAGTAGCATCTGTTCAGAGGGGAGTGTTGAAATTTATTTTGCAATTAATTTGAATTTTGCTTTGTTTAGTTCATAAAAAAAGGTATTTTTGTGAGAACATGTGAAGGTCTGATAATGAACTTATTCGTAAAAGGTGACGCGAAGTTCGTCATGGAGAAACTTATCAACGTAATATCATACGCAATGCCAAGGTGAAAGGCAAGGCATATGATGCGTAAGAAAGTAGATATAAAAACAAAGCCGGAAGGCATTTCTTGTAACTAAAGTAGTACGAACATATAAAACATGAATTTGTTTTACTCATTGTAAGAAAGCACTTCCATAATATTTTGAATAGATTTAAATATTACATTAGACACGTTTGTTCTACATTTTACAATTCTTGTTGTAGGTATGAGACCTTAAGTAGTTGGCTATAAAAAAGTTTAGGACAAAATTTTGTATTGGTGAACCAGAGATAGTGATGGTGTTGTGGCTCTTCAAGACGAATAACAAGTCCGATTTTCCAAGATTTTAATGTTTAAAATTTCTTATCATTTAAAATTGTCTCGTCTAATGTAATAAACAATAAATAGTAACACTTACAATTTCATTATAAGTGAGTAAAACTCGTACAAATGATATTACAAATTAAAGCAGCTCATTTATTGCAGAAACCCGTTAAGTTCGCGGGCTTAAAAATTGAAAAAGAAATACATTGAGATCAGAAAAAGATAATTTGACATGAGAACTTTTCATTTATCAATTTATTTAGCACTAAAAATATTTTGAAATGGGAAAAACGAAACATACAACGCTAGGACACTTATTCTTAGATTTCTCGAAAGGATGATTCTGGAGTTTGACGGGTTTCTGAGATAAGCAATTCATGTTGTTCTGGCTCCCTAACCCGGTACCTCAGACCAGGGGATCGACAACAAAACATGAAAGTATGAAAATATCGATATTCAAAATCCAAATATCGATATTAATATTACATCGCCTAGAAACTAACGATGTTTTCTAATATCAATGTTTTTAAAATCAGTTCAATAACATTGATTTTCGTGAATGGAAGGACATAATATGACAATGTTTGAATATTACTTCAGTACTCTCCTATACTATTTCAGAAGTATACATAACTTTTGCGGTACTAACACGCAACCAATCTCTATAAACGAGATCTTTAAAAAATACAATTTTAGGAGACGTGACGTATTCGACTTTGATTTTCAAATATAAAGGATTTGTTTAAAACACATCTAAATATATATGTCAAATGCAACCCGCAACGCAGGTCAGATATGTAATTCAATAACTCCAAAACGAAGCGTTTTAGGGCGTTAAAACGAAAATTTTGATGACAAAACTTTTCTCACACCAAAACTCACAAGATGATATATTCATAGACGTTCTATTAATTTTTTGCCAGTTCGATGCATATCGATACTACCAATACTATTTATGGAGGAATACAGAATATACTCCTCCGTGACTTACACTTCTGTCCCTGTTGCTGGATACCTTTTTTTGACGATACGCTTAGAAGACTTAGATTCCTCCATTTTATATTATTTACGACTTCTGTATAATCCGTGCTTTGTGCAGACTGACGAGGTTTATTTGCATAATTATTCATTCAAGATTCGTTCTTGGAGCAATAATTAGAAGTTCTATTAGTACTTGCTTGACACCGATGCAGATAGTTTCTTACGTGTGTAGTGCAACCATTCTCTGTAATGTACTATATATATTAAACGTTTTTCCATGGTCTACATTTTCTTCACAACTAGTTGTGAAGGGAAGTACGATGAAAACGGACCTCATGTTTTAGTTCCATGATACCCTTATGAAAAAGAGTGGGATTTAACAGAAAAAAGAGCGAGAGTTATCGCAAGGGTACGCTAGTTTATATAGAATTGAGGTTTAATTGACGACACAAAGTAAATCTCTCTCTCTCTCTCTCTTTCTCTCTCTCGCTATATATATATATATATATATATATATATATATATATATATATATATGCCACACAGGCTTTTCTGTAGCTAGGCTTTGCATCGTAACTGAAAACAAGGCCGAGGAGGACAGGACGGACAGAGAGAGAAGGAGAGAGAGAGTAACAGAGTCAGTGATAGATGGATATAGGATACAGAGATAGAGACAAAGAGACCGACAGAAATACAGAGAAATAGGCCGGAATATAAGGAAGATAAACTGATAGAGAGAAGGACGGAGAGCGATAGGGTCGGGGAAGAGGGAAAGAGAAAACGGGAGATAGAAAACGGTGAGGGAGAAGGGGGGTGGAGATAGAGGGAGAGGGAGCAGGACTTCGTCTGGCAGCTGCGTTCTTCTAGTAATTAATGAAACTGGCGGAAAGTTTAAGCCTCAGCGTCAGGGTCATCTCACGGGAAAGCATAAGTGGCATGCGTTGACTGCTTCTCCGCGAGCGAAGTACGAAAACACAGAAAATACCTCGCAGAAGTTCTCTCTCAGGCGAGTCTCTACAAAGGAAGTACAAACTGCGGTCGCTTCGTCGCAACAAAGATGCAGACAAGATCAACGCATGAACTGAACTCTAATCAGTTTTTATTATGCATTTTCACTTTTACAAAATGGGGATTATGGACCTCTTTCAATCACAAAGACGTAATTACATAAAAACAAAACAAAACAAAGTGAACCAAAAGTCAGTGTTAAAGATCTGTTTTAATAAATCGTTGTTCCTAGTATCCCGTATCGATTTTATTTCCAACGATTCAATGTTTCTTTCTGGGACGCTGAATGGCATGGCTCCGATTTTCGTTGAAATCCCTGATTTCGGAAACTTTCAAATATAGAACTAATGAGAGAAGTAATGTGCTGTAGCAGCACTAATTTATAATTTATTAATCTTTCTAACGTTATAACGTTTTATCTTGCTTTTCTAAATATATTTAGCGTTAACGCTTTAACTTCTCCCGGTAGTTTTTCCAAATATCGTGTTTTGCCATATGGTACTACAAAATTACTATCTTATTACATTAAAAAAATGTTTTTAAGATGTTTGAAAGTTATGAAAGTAAACAAATGAAAAATTATAAAGCAAAATTTAATAAATTTCGCAACTGTTGCGGCGGAAATTAGCATTTTGTTTAAAATACTATTTTTCTAAAAAAATACATAAATAATTTGACTATTTTCTGTATCCTAATCGCTGTATTTCAGAAGACAAGACAGTACCATTCA
The DNA here is from genome assembly GCA_017312745.1 of Gryllus bimaculatus. Lineage (NCBI taxonomy): Eukaryota > Metazoa > Arthropoda > Insecta > Orthoptera > Gryllidae > Gryllus > Gryllus bimaculatus. Next base: position 1,314,403 of record BOPP01000053.1, on the reverse strand, counting down.
TGTACCTGTGTTGTCGTCTTAATCGGAAATGATGATTGTTGGTAACGCTTTTATTGGTAAGTAAAGTACCCGTGCTAGAACGCTCGCATGTTAAATTACATATTAAAAGGGAAATTTGTTAACGAAACGTGTTTGTTTCAAAAATTTAAAAATGTAACCTCCAATGTACATATAGAATTCAAAATTAAAATAAAGAACATTGAAATTGAGGTTTATAACACCTTTCTAATAAAGGTGTATTCAGTATTATAGACATGTCTAGAAGCAATTCATAGCACTTCCTTACACACAGCAATTATACAATCTTCCTGGACAGTTAGCGATTCGCTTTCCTGATAGTCACAAAAATATTACAAAATATATTTACTCTCGAGAAATCTATTATAAAGTAGTGCATGCGGAAATTGAGGATCGAGCAAGTAAATTGGAATCTTGTCACCTCAACTGAAGATATACTCGTAGTTGAGGAATTGGCCCGTCACTACTAGCATCACCACTACATCTCCAGCTCCGTACACTACTCTCCTAGCTTTCTGAAGACCAAAAGAAAAATGGAGAACTGCAGACTAGATTTCTCGAGTCTCGTGGAGAAAGATTACAATGCTTTACAATGAATTTTCTTGTTTTCTCACTTGAGCAAAATATTAAGCTCTAGGACCATACCAGATACATAATCAAGTGCTTAAACACCTACAGTTAAACGCTCGTTATTTACTCCTATGCATTTTCAACCTCATTTGAGTTGAACATCCCATATCAAGGATTTGGAGTGAAGCCATTGTATTCCAATCACTAAGAAGGAAAGGACAGAACAATCCCTTCAAGTTACCGCCCAATCACGTTTACTAGCTTTGTGTACAAGTTTTTAGAGCGAATGGTTAACAAACGTCTGGTGTGTCTCTTGGAGCAAAGGAATCTATTTACAAATTTTCAATGTGGTTTCAGGAAGCACAGCTCAACCATGGACCGCTTAGTCTTCCATGCCACTCAGATCTCCATTTCTTTCGTGCTACGATGAAAACTGGTAACAATTTTTATTCGACATAGAGGAAGCGTGTGTTACCACCTGGGGGTACAGCATATTTCGCACCTTGCATTATTGGGGCCTTAGGGGACGTCTCCCTTCGTTTCTAGTGGAATTCATTTCGACAAGATCTTTCCGCATCTGCCTTGGTGACACGTTATTCCCAAGTCACCAGTCAGAAAACAGAGTTCCCCAGGGATCAATTCTGAGTGTTACTCTGTTTGCCATTGCTATCAAGAGTACCGCTTCAGTAATTCGTGAGCCTGTGAAAGCATCGCTCTTCGTTGATAACTTTGCCATACTCTGTTCCTCGAAGGTATTGAGAAGCGGTTGCAGCTTGTTCTCAACAAACTGCGAGAAAAGAGCGATAAAACTGGACTTCGTCGTATCCGCCACTTTCCTTGGATAACATGAGTTTAACATTCAAAACTTGAAGAGCCGCTGTGTATCGCCATTGCACCTCCTTCTCACCCCTATGGGGCGCAGATCGAGTATGTTTTTTGCGCCTTTACAGGACTTTCACCCGATCTATCTTAGATGATGGGTGTATTATTTACGAGTCATCATCGACCTCCCTGGTCATTGAATACCGTACACAACGCCGGTATACGGATCAGCACCGCACGGGTCGCACTGAATGCCTCTTGACCAAGGCTGGTGAACCATCCCTGAGCTGAAGGCGAGGTATTGTAATCGGCTCCTGTGGTACGAAAATATCGGTAAATACTCCTTCGCGCCAAGTAGTTCTTTACCCAAGTCACTGAGCATCGTTACCCCATCCTCAGGGTATCCGTCCCTACACGCTCTTGCTCAAACTCCCCATCCCTGTCAAATACCCCGAAGACTTGTTCCCCATTTGAAGCTTCTCCGGCCCAAAATAGTCCTGAGATTATCACACTTTCCCAAATCCGCAATTCCCCCCATTCATTTCTTGCTGAATTTCAGGAGATGAAATCCATGTATCCCGGCTATAACTCCATAAACACTGGTGATTCCTCCCAAAATGGTAATGTAGGGTGTGCCTTCTTCTGCCACAGTGCCACGCGGAGCCTTCGAATAGACTCTTCGTGCAGTGCTTTTATTACAAAATAATATGGAGGCACTTAAGTTCGCTGAATCGATGATATTAAACAAAGTTGTGATCTACAGTGATTCAAAAAATCTCGAAAACTCGAATCTATCTCCTGCTTCTCTTCTGGTGACTGTTCTCTGACAATGATCATCCAACACCAAATTCATAGTGCGTCGTTATAATTTGGTTTTTGTTAGATCCCTGGTCACGTTGGGATAATAGGGGATGAAATTGCTGACAAGGCAAGAAAGCTCGCCACAAAGAAAACTCTGATAGACATCCTCTCAGTCCTAACAAATGATGCCAAGCTGTTTATCAAATGCTTTACTCTTAGTGCATGGCAAGCTGTGGCAGAACTCAAATTTAAGCGAGATTCAAGGATTCTATAAAGCCTTTGTCTTCTTCATCGCATGGAGCAAGGCGCGAGGAGATAATTCTGACTAGTCTTCAGATCGGTCATTGCCATTTCTCTCACGGACATCTCGTCAGTGACCCACCCCCTAACTTGCGACAGTTGTGAGACGGATCTTACCATGGAGCATGTTCTCCAGCACTGTTCTAAGGTAAGAGATAGTCACCAAAGGCATCTTGCTTGATCTCTAGTACAAGTACGTGTAGTACAAGAATCAAGAAGCTTTTTAGCTTCTTACGAGAGTACGATATTTACAGCATTATCTGAGAGTAAAGGATTATGCCAAGTATTTGGCTTTTAATTGGAGATTTTAAAGGGTTTATCTTTCTGCCAACCTATTTTTTAAATACTTGAACGTTTATTTTCAGTTTTACCCACATTTTACCTGGCTTTAAAAATGTTTTAGTCTGGCACTGTTACAGTGCGTATTGCGCGTAAAATAATTTGACATGTGCTCCCATGACCTTAGCTGTTGGAGCGCCCTTAGACCATAATCATCATCACCTAAGTTGCTTCTTTAGTAATAATTTGCGAAATTCATTTCTTCAATAGTCATAGACATCGTAAACATAACATTCAAGCATGCAAGTTTTTCGTTACCGTTTTCTATATGTCAATTTAGCCGAGATCGCAAAAGCATGATATTCTCTTGGCCAGGATCTATTCACGACTTGCGTCGGCTCGAATTTTAATCTAAAACTATACTTAGCTGCTTATGCTTATGGATAAGTCGGAGGGAGAGGTCAATGTAAAGTACACTGTGATTGGTCCGCACTGAAGCTGTCGGGACGCATTCAGCTAAGCATAGGCTTTCTACTACTACTTACAGAAGAAAAATACACATGTAAACAATTGTGGCGCTTTGGAGCCCGCCAGTAGTATGTTGTAGCAAAACAACAATATATTAGAACTGAAAGTTGCCAAAAACATGCTACCAGATAGTTCCGGATACGTGGAAAGATTCCTCGAATTCTCCCGTTTCCTCTTTCAAATTTCACCATTGCTCAATAATCAGTCATATTATAACATCAAAATTTCCAATTCATCATTTCATTTAGTCATTCCAGGTACAGACCTATGGATTTGTCTCTTGATAATAATAATAATAAGGAACATATTACATGTAGTTCTTTTTATATTATACTCATAAAAGCTCGGCAAACTGAGTTACCTCAGCCAGAAGAAAGTAAATGCAATTCGTTTATTCGCATGATAGGTAATGCACATCACTGTGAGACCTAAAAAAAGCCGCGACGTCCTGAGCGCTATAAAAACTTCGTGAGAATCTTGAAAAGAGGGCAAATGTGTTTAGTGAAGCGGAAAGTGTATTGTTTATAAACTCCCTTAAATAAGCTGTTTACGATTCTTTGCTAAAGCGTTGAAACTTTTTGTATATGTACAAGCTTAAAGTGCTCTACGATTGTTTGTAATACATCTCTCATTATTGTGTTGATGTTTGTATAAAAATGTTTAGAGATCTACATTTCACGACAATTCAAAATCTTTCACTTTTCACATGATTTTCTCCTTCCACCTATTTAAAGAACAGTTTTGTTATTTTCTTCTGCATTGACATTCGAGGCCTAGTAAGCAACGTAGAACGAATAGTGTATTGAGATATATGCTTATATAAGATTCTTTTCATGAAATGAAGTAGTGCACATAAATATTTAACTTGTTTTTACTTTCTCTTATAGGATACTATTTACGTATCTGCAGTACAGACAAAGCATTCATTGTAATACTTCAACAAAAATACGCGATTTTTCGATATTGGGTCTCGGACACCCCAAAAAGTAAAATAATAGCTACTACATCTAGTATGTACGTCATGTAGTCAAGAGTACACGTTTCGTGGGGTCCTTGATCACCCGTGTCGTCCGCAGCGTTCGTCTGTCAAGAGCAACACTAGCGTCTAACCGTTTACAGGATCGTTCATCCAAATTGACATTTCCTGCGAGGGGTTGAAGATATAAAGTATATAAAATACTTTATACTGTTTTCTTGAATATGGAAGAGGTTGATTACCTATCAAACACATCATTAAGACACTCAAAATAATTCCCCTTACTTACATATAGTTTAAATCCTTTTAGAGAACTCTTTCAGTGTCATAATCCTAGCTACTGATAAACAGGAATATCATCTATCACCAAAATGATGTAATATTATATCCTCATCTTACCAAACAAAAAGCATAAAAGGCAGATTACCGAATTATCAAGAAAATCAACTCAGTAATTAATACTGCAGATGAATAAGTACTGAAAAGATTCCAGATATATAATCAACACCAGTTAATAAAAATTCTTCAGTGGAATGTAAATGGCTTTTACCCAGACTAAAAGTATAGAATACCTATGTAACCTAACACACCCAACATCCTCTGTATCCAAGAGACCAACATTAAAGACTCCAAACATGCAATATGAAGGATATAATTTCTGCGCTTTAAAAAACAGATCTAACACCAACATGCCAGTGGTGGTGTGGCTACATTTCATCAGAGACCATATTCCATATCAAACAAGAATTATTCAATCAAACATTGACGTTATGCATAAGAATCCTGTCACCTGTCCAATTAATGTATGTAATATCTACCTACCAAATAGCTACAAGTTTGCTGAACAAGAAGTAATTGGTATTATTAACAAGATGTAAAAACCCTTTCTCATTATGGGAGATTTCAACAGCCATAATCCAATTTGGGGATACAATAAAATTGACATCAGAGGTATTATGCTTGAGGAAATATTTGATAAAGTAGATACAATTGTCCTTAATACTGGAGAACCTACTCACATCAATATCAGTTACAACAACTACAGTGCCATTGATATTTCCATTTCTTCCACCCAAAATGCCTATAAATGTTCATGGAACGTTTTAGATTACCCCTATGACAGTGACCATTTTCCTATTTTTATGAACATAAACAACATTCCCAACATTTATAACCATGATCTAGCAATCCTTAGATGGAATTACAATAAAGCAAACTGGAATCTTTACAATGACCTGATCAAAAGATTCCTACCTGAACATTAATGTGCTTTCTAGAACTGAAAACATTGACCACATCATTAATGCATTTAATGATGTCATTATCAAAGCTGCAAATGGTCAACTGAAACAATAAATCAACAAACAGACCAAAACTAGGTATGGTGGAATGGCAAATGCAAATTGGCACTCAAAAATCCAAACATGCCGTCAACAATATAAAAACATAATACAAAGAAAATAAATAACAATACAAAAAGATGAGAGCTGCTACAAGAAGAACCATAAAAGATCTAGACTATTTGTTCAAGTCTATCAATATATAATAATATTAATGAGTATGGGCAACAATAAAAGCCATTGAAGGAACAAAGAAAGACAAAAAAATAAATTTTTTAATGTCAAATAATCAAATAATCACAGATTTATGAAATAGAAAATTCAATTGCATGTAGCTTTGCCAAAAACTCTAGCTCAAAATATTACACAGAAGCCTTCGTGCAGCACAAAAAAGATCAAGAAAACATTACAGACTATATATGTAACGAAGACTTTATTACCATATCAATGATCCTATTCGAATTGAACTTAATTCAGCTCTTAACAGGACTACGAAATCTTTACCTGGACCAGACAATATTCCTTTACAATACATCCTTTTAAAAAATCTACTCCTAGAAGGAAAAGAAACTCTACTAAAAATATATAACTTAATATGGGATAAAAATGTATTTCCTGAACTATGGAGGTCAGCTATTGTTATACCTATACTAAAGCGTGCGAAAGACACCATTAAAAATGAAAATTACAGATCCATCTCTTTAACATGCAATATGTGCAAAATTATGGAAAAAATCATTAATATAAGACTCAGATGATTTCTAGTGTTTAAAAATATTATATCCAACAATCAATTTGGTTTTAGAACAGGACATTTAACTACCTCTCTCCTAGTAAGTATTGACCAAGAAGCCCTTGCTAAAGAACAACATGTTTTAGCAGTGAGCCTAGACATTGAAAAAGCTTATGACATGATCTGGACCCATAGAATAATGACAAAATTACAAGAATGTGGACTTAAAGACAACATTTTTCAATTCATTAAATTTCATCAAAGAAAGAACTTTTAATGTGAGAACTAATGGTATTCTATCACCAGTACGACACCTGGAGAATGGACTACCACAAGGTGCAGTACTTAGTGTTACTCTATTCCTGTTGGCCATTGACGACGCAGGCTCTGAAATCAGTCATCCGGTAATCATAAGGAAGTGTGTAGGTGACATCACCATTCTCTGCAGAGGAACATCTATTACAACCAGTCAAGAAATTGTACAATCTGCTCTAAACAATCTACATGAATGGTCTCTCAAATGAGGTTTCAAATTTTCAGCTTCAAAAACTCAATGTATAGTAATCTCCAGACAAAATATGGTGAGTCAGCACACACTAAAAATGGACCTGCATAAGCTAAAATTTGACCAAAACATAAAAATATTAGGTATGCATTTTGACTCAAAAATGAGCTGGAAAAGACATATTCAAATTTTATCTGAGGAGTATAAAGACTAAAAATACTCAAGCGCATTTCTTACAATAACTGGGGAGCAGATAAACATATCCAGCTCATGACCTACAAAGCGATCCAAGATTCACTATGGATCCATATTATATGATTCAGGCACTAAAAAAGATCTTAGAAAACTTGATGTTATACACAACAAAGCTCTACGAATAAGAACCGACTGCTTTCTTACCATCCCCATTGGCAGCATCCTAATAGATGCCAAGGAACCAACCCTAGCTCATCGTAGACAAAAGCTAATCCTAAAATATGCCATCAAAACAGCAGAATCAAATAATTATATTATCTTCCATGATATATACCCAAAACTTCAAAATTACTACAAAGTACAAAAATGATTTTCACTAGTCTGTACCAAAGTTAAAAACCTACTGAGGACAGTTTAAACTACGAGGCATTACCCAAGAACATATATCAATGGAAAAAGAAATAATAGTATACACCATGGAACAATCCTGATATAGTAGCAGATATATCACCAGAAACTCCCAAATAAAGCAAATGGAAAAAGATAGAAATCAATATCTTGATGAATAAAAATAAATACAGAAGATTCATAAAATCAATACAGAAGTTATCAAATAATAGACTGGAAATATGCAACAACAATACAAGATATTCAAATTGCAAACAACTGATCCCTACTCCATTCACTACTACAGCTGAAAAAGTTTTATAACGAAGCCTTACAAAATGTCACAAAAAATCGAAATAACAATTTGTCATATATCTACTTTCTCTTAAGCAATAACAATATTCGCAATTAATTATTACCAGGTCTACAATGCAAATAGTATTCATGAAATAATTATGACATAATACAATCTAAAAAGACTCTCATCTTGGATATAGGTTTTATAAAACATTGCCTGAACCAACACAATGACCTTGAAAAGGAAAAGGTGTAAGCCCTGAAACAGGTATATTAACAATATCACACACGCTGCAAGATCTTATGGACAACATCAAAAAATATGGATGAAAAGTGGAGCAACATCTGGAAAACCATGAAATCTAGCCCTCTACACAAACAAGTTAAACAGTTTTACTCTATGATAACTAACAAAAAATTCTCAAGAAAAAATCAGGTAATAATAACAAGAATAAGAACTGGTCATTTTAAGTTCAGTCATCAGCACTTGTTAACTGGAAATCCTCCCCTCACCTGCCAGCACTGTGATACTCTTCTTAACTTTCAACATATTTTAACTCAATGTCCTATGTTTCAGTGCAGCCGACACACATACATAGAAGGAGAGCAAAATCGTGACTTGGTGCTATCGTCCAACGAATGCCAAAACCAAATATTAAAATTCTGTAAAGACTGCAATATTCTCAAAGAAATCTAATTGTAAAAGGTATACTAGTATGGATACTGGAAACTAATATTGTAACAAAAAAATTACAAATAATGTCTGGCTTCACATATTTATATACATACTGTATTATATTGTAAAGTTAACATATTAATATTGTGAAGTTGTATTTAAAGTAGTTGCTAATGACCACAGCTGTTGATGAGACAATAATAAAATAAAAAAAACGATATAGCTCAAGAGTTATATCGTTCTTCCACTTAATACAATAATAGGTAGCCTCGCAAACGTGAACACATTGTCTTATTTGTAATGTTGTCAAACTCATAAGGAAGAGCCACGTTTAAATGGTAAATTGGCTATCTTCATTTACAAAAGTCAATTTTGGAGTTGTACTGTTTTTTCACTCATCGATTCAATTAATTTTAATCACTTTGTACTACACGAAAAAATGAACATATTCACAGTATTATGGCAGCGTTGTACGGAAAATAATATGACTTAAAGAAGTTGAAGAAGTAAAATAAACTAATAAAAAACTATAGATTCATCACCCTATCACCTTTTCGCATGCACTTACGGTCGGAAATATGTTCCGTAGACGTAAAGAATACCAAGTTGTGACCATATCACTTTTTTCAATATAATTTATTCAACGTGTTCGACATACAAAAATGTCTTTCGAGAATGTGAACAATTACAATATTTTTACAATTAAAAATAGCATTAATAACATTGATATATAATTACTTAGTTTAATCAGGAAGGGTCCTACGTATTTACAATTATTTTAATACTTTTATTTCAGTTTGACTTTAATAATGTTATTTAAGGAATGTTAATAGAGATCTTTTGAATATCGAGACTTAATGCAGTAAAAATTATTACATGATATACCTAATTTAAATTTGTTGTTTGCTGGACGAGATGGAAGAGAAGAATAAAAACGATTTGATAATTTCGAAATATACTAGTTAGTGATTATACAGCGAGTTCTTTTAAAATTTGGTCGTTACTCCTTGGTTTATACCAAGGAGCTTTAAATACTAACGTATAACCTTATTGTAAATAACTTCTAATTTGCGTTTATGTGTTTTTGCAGTGCCACTCCAAAAAAGACAGGCATATTTTATTGTGAAACGAATGATAGATTTATAAATTTTAATACCTTAATCTGTTGAGAGGTTTGATTTTCTATTCATAATGGATATAATTTAAGAATTTTGATATGTGCATTATTAGATATTGATAAAATCTGTCCTTCCCATGTTAATTTTGCGTAAATTTGTAAACCTAAATATTTAACAGAAGGAAGAGTTCATCCTAGAAAATATAATCTTTCGAAACTTCATGAAGTAATGAGACGGCATGAAGTAAAGTAAGGCGAGTAAACATTTCCCTTTATTCCAGTAAGTTATTTATTGCCATTAAGATCCATTATAACTATTTGTTGCATTTAAAATTATAGCAAAATTCAATAATTCACTTCTTCTACGTTCGCCATTATTGAGAATCAGTTGTTTTATCTTCTATTTTATAATTTGTTTCTTTAGTTAAATGTGTATAAACAACCTCTGTAACTGAAGTCAGTTATTGAGAATAATCAATGGGATGCCTACTCTGCCCTCTGGTGTCGTTCTTGCAGAGACTCCCAGGGCAAGCGTACAATAACAATAACAGGAGCGTGTGCCTCCAGCCTCCAATTCCCCAACATCAACAGTAACAACAACACGCGCTAATAACTGCTCAAGGGATCACCCCCACCCACACGGATACACTATCTTTCAGAAAACAGGAATTGCGATTGCGATTTTCTTTTACTTGAGGAAGCAACCGAGGAAATTATACGCCATAATCCTGCTTATAGTAGGAGAATAATATGTCTATCTAACTATCTATCTATCTATCTATCTATCTATCTATCTATCTATCTATCTATCTATCTTTTTCCTTCTATTTTTACGAGAGGAACTGTAGAAATCTTCAAAGGCGAAGAGGAGCCCGCACTCCTCAACAGTGTAAGATTTTTACCCACTAACCCTTTACTCTCCTGGCGTTATCCACCCTGGAACCACAATAATGCATTACTTCAAGATGGTGCCAGCTGTATTTCTTCGAGGGGCCATTCAGGTTCAGATATGACTGGTTTCTTTCGTCTTCTTCCTTCTTCTTGAGAATGGCGGTGATATATCTCGCTATTGCTGTCCACGTCTCCTTGGTACAGATCATTAGTGTAACTATGTTTTCTGGTGAGACATTACACCCGACCTCCCCTATCATGCGATGCCTTAGCGGGTCCCTTCTCGGGCAATGGAACAGCGTATGTTCGGCGTCGTCCACTTTATGGCTGAATAGGCATAGAATATACCGCGTCTCCTGTCTTTCTGAATCTTTTAAGGAATGCCTTAAAACATCCATGCCCATTCCTCGGTAGCGAAGGCTCTTGCGACATTCTATTTTTTCCTTGCCTTTTAGGAATGTTGGGTTGGAGTAGGATCGTCTGTCTGTGATACGCAATGCTTCCATTTTATGGGCTGCCACTTGCAGCACTTTGGACGTCCGCCATCTCATCACACTTCTCAGGTTGTCGTCACGATGACTTCTACAACGGCCGATGTTTCCGCCGTTGCCACTATTATTCCATCGTCTGTGAAGCCCACTATTGAGACATTTTGCGGCAGTTTTCTGCTCAGTAGACTGTCGTACATAATATTCCATAAGACAGAACCATGTTTCAAACTTTGTGGGACATCACAGGTCATCACGATTTCAATAGGTTTTCCTTCGCCTTTGTAAATTGTCTTTTGGTCGCTTAGGTAGCTCCTTATCATTATGGTGAGGTACTCGGTGGTGTTCTTCCTTGAGCCTTGATATCCTCCCATTTAGCCGACTTAAAGGTATTCCTGATATCAAGTGATACGAGGGGACAGAATTGTTTTTTTGCTCCCTCTTTGGCTTCTCTGGCCTTTTCTACGACTGATTTTATGGCGTCGACTGTCGATCTACCTTTTCGAAACCCATATTGCATTTCCGACAGATCGTGTGTTTCCTCTAACCATGTCTGTAGTCTTTGCAGTACCAGGCCCTCGAATACCTTTCCCATCGTGTCTAGTAGGCAGATTGCTCGGTAAAATGTGGGCTCGTGTTGCGGTCTTTTAAGAAGAGTGCAAGTTTTTGCTTTTTCCATACACTCGGGAAAACGTTTTCTCTGAAGCATCTATTATATGTTTTCAGAAGAACGTGGACCTTTACCACTGCCTTCAGAATTTTGTTGTGTATTCTATTTCTCTCTCTCTCTCTCTCACTCACTCACTCTCTCTCTGTGTATATATATTGGGGCGTCACCAAATAATATTATAATAATTTCATATCGAAATAGCTCCCATCACAGTTAAGTAGGTCGCGGGACGGGGCTTTTGTTGCGTAGAACCCTAACGACCGCCAGGCCGCGGACGAGCTTTGACAGCTGCCCGACCGACTGTTGAGAAGGGTGTCACTCAGTAGCGGAAACATTTATGACCCGTCATATGCACCTCGCTTCACCACCCTTCGCGGAGCCACCGGGCACTCAAGATAAACAATACGCGCCCGCGCGCCTTTTTGCCACGCGCCCGCGTAAGGAATCCAAATTCCCAAAGGGGTTATTTACAACTCAGACAGTCGCCGGCTGCCGATTAGCCTTCGCTGACAAATTTATGGCCCCCAAAAAAAACGCAACCACTGCGAACATGTGTTCGGACAGCTGCTAGGGAAGCTTCTAGAATCGTCCTGGAGAGAGAGATAGAAGAGAGAGAGAGAGAGAGAGAGAGAGAAGAGAGAGAGAAGAGAGAGAGAGTGATGAGAGAGAGAGAGAGAGAGAGAGGAGTGAGCCCCGAGGTAGAAAGACAGATCTCCCTGGAAAATTTTCGTAAACGATGTCCAACCCGATTGGAGAACTTCAAAATTAAGACGCATTTAGTTTAGGCCTATGGACGTCTCATCGTGAGGGAAGGGGCAGATCTGCAGTTCGGAAACGTTTTGGGAGGGGAAACGGAGGTAAACTTGACGCGAGAATATGCAGAAAAACTGCACTTAGAATTCAGATTCTCGAATAGGCACTTATCAAGCAGATTCTCGAATAAGCACTTTAAAATTAACCGAGTAGGTAACTTGGGCGGGAGATGGCAAGATCCCGCGTAACTTCGCGTAAGATGATCTGCATTCGCCGCTAGTGCCATATCGGGCTAATTCAAGCCCGCACTAAACTAACGGGCAGTACCTGTGTGTCCTCAACTGACTGAGTCCGCACGATTTGACGACTCCGTCGCCACGCCACGCTGCCAGCTGAGGAGGAACACCCAGTGGGAGTCAGTGACGCTGAGGCCGCCCGCCCGTCTCGAATGAGGACCGCCTCGGCCGGTCTGCGGAGCCATCGCCAGCCAGTGGTGAATAATCCGGTATTTACCGAAGTCGAACTATCTCCCGTAGTTATGACGCGGGGCTCACTTTGCAGGACATTTTGGCGAGAGACTAAGAGTGGCCGCGCTCAGACCTTGTGTATTGTAGTTAAAATATGCATGAATTGTTAGAAATAAGTGTTAAAAAATTGTTCATTAACTGTTAAGGTTATGAGCTCGTAAACGTAAGGTTAGCAAGTAATTCTGTGTCGCTCTCTAGTGACCTGTAACTTCCCTGGCGCTCATGGTGCCAGAATAAATTCAATTTTGTTAGAAACCATTCAATGGACTGATTTATGACCTCCCTTCACTTCCATCCATTCGTTCAGGAACTGAACCTGTCCGCCGACATATCCCGACGGAGCGATCGGCATTACAATATATAATATATATATATATATATATATATATTATATATATAATATATATATATATATTATATATGTGTGTGTATGTATATATTGCAATGAGTCATACAGACTCACCGCACAGCGCGGCCCTTGCGTCACGCTGAATCAGCGTATTTCTAGACAAAGAGTGCATTGCACAGTCGCCACGCGCAGCTACGTGCGCTCCGCGAACCGAGAATTCCAGAGCCAGGGTCCGTCCCCCAGAAGGCGCCATTCCCCTCTTTGTGTAGATGTGGTGATTGACAACCAAAACTGTACATTAGAGGCGAGAGCCACCATAAGTGCCTAATGGACTATAAATCTCATGCCTTCAAAGAGGACTTGTCCACGAAAGCTTCGCACTGATAGGTCGCGGCACTTTTCGAGAGGGTGGGGACGGAAAATT
>BOPP01000053.1:1278269-1300732 GCA_017312745.1 Gryllus bimaculatus | reverse complement strand
AGAGAGAGAAGATAACAGTAGATGAGAGAGGGAGGGAGTGGAGCCCCCGAGGTAGGAGAAAAAGGGAACAATTTTTTTTCCTTCCCCCCCTGGAAAATTGTTTGCGTAAACGATGATTTGCCACATCACGCGATTGTGAGAACTTCAAATTAAGACGGACAAAATTTAGTTTAGGCCTATGGACGTCTCATCGTGAGGGAAGGGGCAAATCTGCAGTTCGGAAACGTTTTGGAGGGGAAACGGAGGAACTTGACGCGAGATATGCAGAAAAACTGCACTTAGAATTCAGATTCTCGAATAGGCACTTATCAAGCAGATTCTCGAATAAGCACTTTAAAATTACCGAGTAGGTAACTTGGGCGGGAGATGGCAAGATCCCGCGTAACTTCGCGTAAGATGATCTGCATTCGCCGGCTAGTGCCATATCGGGCTCATTCAAGCCCGCACTAAACTACGGCGAGACCTGTGTGTCCTCAACTGACTGAGTCCGCCACGATTTGACGACTCCGTCGCCACGCCACGCTGCCAGCTGAGGAGGAACACCCAGTGGGAGGTCAGTGACCTGAGGCCGCCCGCCCCGTCTTCGAATGAGGACCGCCACTCGGCCGGTCTGCGGAGCCTATCGCCAGCCAGTGGTGAATAATCCGGTATTTAACCGAAGTCGAACTATCTTCCCGTAGTTATGACGCGGGCTCACTTGCCAGACATTTTGGCGAGAGACTAAGATGGCCGCGCTCAGACCTTGTGTATTGTAGTTAAAAATATGCATGAATTTGTTAGAAATAAGTGTTAAGAAATTTGTTCATTAACTGTTAAGGTTATGAGCTCGTAAACGTAAGGTTAGCAAGTAATTCTGTGTCGCTCTCTAGTGACCTGTAACTTCCCTGGCAGCTCATGGTGCCAGAATAAATTCAATTTTGTTAGAAACCATTCAATGACTGATTTATGACCTCCCTTCACTTCCATCCATTCGTTACAGGAACTGAACCTGTCGCCCGACATATCCCGACGGAGCGATCGGATTACAATATATATATATATATATATATATATATATATATATATATATATATATATATATATTATATTATTTGTTTGGGTGTGTATGTATATATTGCAATGAGTCATACAGACTCACCGCACAGCGCGGCCCTTGCGTCACGCTGAATCAGCGTATTTCTAGACAAAGAGTGCATTGCACAGTCGCCACGCGCAGCTACGTGCGCCTCCGCGAACCGAGAATTCCAGAGCCAGGGTCCGTCCCCGAAAGGCGCCATTCACCTCTTTTGTAGATGTGGTGATTGACAACCAAAACTGTACATTAAGAGGCGAGAGCCACCATAAGTGCCTAATGGACTATAAAATCTCATGCCTTCCAAGAGGACTTGTCCACGGAAAGCTTCGCACTGATAGGTCCGGCACTTTTCGAGAGGGTGGGGACGGAAAATTGCAGGAGCACAAGGCGCAAGATAGACGGACACTTAGAACAAGACTGTTGAAGCGAGCGGTTGGCTCAGGGAGCTGCCTCGTGATTCAACGGCGATTACAGCTATACAGACACTGTCGATAGTCTTTTCCCCTCGGAATGCATAATAAATAGAATAAAATTCGTTTTCCCTCATCGGAATGCATCCCCGGATGCCGGCTAAAAAGGTTAGCGTAACACCCACAAAGTACACGAGCTGGTTGTGCAGCCTAAGATATTCGTTGCCAAACATAGTACGCGGTCCAGGCGACGTATGACGACATTGGACACGCGCATCGAAAGTTGCTGTTCCAATCCCGGATCTCCCAGATGTCCATTGAACTTCAACGGTCATCTGCTGCGGACAGCAGCTTATATCTGACATGTAATATTTCAGAGTGAAGTATCAGAAATTCACTCATCCATCCGTAAGTGTTCACGTTCATCTAGTTAATAGACAGAGTCAATCCCTAAAAGGAATATTATGTAAAAGAGGACTTACTATAGCAATAAACATGTTCCCGCCATTTTTATCGATGGCCATACAAGAAAAAAATGTGCATTATTAATAGTTAGTAAGCAAATGCAATCCATTCGACCAGAGCGCTCATCCCTGCAGATATCGCATGGCCGGCACCCAGATCACAGTAGTCATACGCTTGCGCCCCCTTAATTAATTAGCGCGTGTGTCATCCTGGGTATCTGGAACGACCGTCGCATCTTCCGTGTAACCGACAGCCCCTCACCTATGCCAGAGTGACTCACACCGGCACGGCAAAAATTGTGTCGCGTGGTCCATTACATATATATATAATGTTATATATATATATATAATATATATATATATATAATATTGTGGCGTTATGGGATTGTGCACCCCATAACACACCGTCTTCATGTGGTGAACACTACGGAAGGCAGCGAGTAGGTAAACAGACGCGGTAAGACAGATAGTACTTAAACGCGCGTCCCTGGTATCCGTTGATTTCTACTAACGAATGAGAACTAGCGAGCTATGTTTTCTTTGTGAAGGGTGAGAGAGGGGAAGCAACCCCCCCCCCATCACGGAGATTCCCCCAGGCGCCGCGCCATAATACGGCGCGAACCCGCAAGGAAGCTCTTCTTTTCTTATTCACACGCGTCGAGTAAGCAACTCTCTTTTGATCACCGTTCGCCGAGTCAACACTTTCGTTAACATTAGTTTAATATTGTTTGCCGCTGCAACGACTACTAGGTAGGAGTATTCGGCGTCGAACAGACGTTCTAGTCAGTCGTCCGCGAGATAGTGCAGATTAAGTAGTGTTCTTCAAATAAACAACACGGAAGTAAAAGTTGCCCGTTGTGAGGAAACATTAAAAGTTCTAGCTTGTCAAAGTAAAGTAGCAACGCGACGATGAACTTGCACGATATTCGGTAAAGCGCAGGCGACATTTTTGCGCACCGTGGGCGTAGTCAGAGCGCCGGTAGCAGACGAGGAAGAAGAAGAGGCGAGGAGCCAGAGGGCGCACGAGGAAAGAACTGATCGGACACACGAAGAAGAAAGGAAGAGGACGCAAGGCAACGCAGACGGCAGAGGCGAATCCCGTCTCTCTTTACAACGCAGAGGTTTGGACGAGCGGCGTCACCGCAGCGACCAGCGCCAATCATCAAGGCCAAAATTGGAAAGTCTACACGGGTAACAGTTAGGAATCGCAGAAAATAGGTCAAGTTCACGTCGGCAGGAAAACTAGTAATAGGAAAGTGTTAAGAAAATGAGGACAAGGGTGGCCAACAAATTACAGCTATTTATAGTAGGAGACGTTTTTATGCGCTATTGCCTGCCTAAAAACATTCTACTTAGGAACATTTATTATTTCGCTATTTTCAGACACAATTAGTAGTAGCGTGCACTTGCACACATTTTGTCTTTACATGTACATATCTTGAAGCGAGTAGATTGTAAATTGAATTTTTGATTTCACGTGCAATGTAAATTACAATAGCACACATTTAGATATAATTAATTTTCCAAGGAATTCCAGTGTAGTTTAGGGTAATTATGTCAGAGTATCAATTTTGAAGTAAATTAGTGTGTCATTCACATGAGTCTGTGTTGTAAAGGTTTTCTATTGTGTGTTTGAATTACTCTTTGTAAAAGTGCGATTCTACATCTTGTTTTTGTATTAACTTATGCCACTAAAAAGTTTATGGTAAATTATACGCTCGTTTGTGTGCAATCTGTGTGATTTTTATGTCGTCAAGGGTTCAAACCTTCATCGCACCCTGAAGATCCTGCTCCCTAGATTTTTAAAAGCTGCCTTCACGAGCAAAATCTTGACAACCTGCTCCACGGTCATGGCGTGCTACTGTGAAGGTGGTAAGTTGTGTGGGGGTGTAGGCGGGTATGTTAGAATATATATATATATATACACACACACACACACACACACACACACACACACACATATATATACGCACTTACATGTACCAAGCGAAGTGGCTCACTGCGTAGCGTGCTGGATTCGTAATCGGCATATCTGGATTCAATCCCCAGGCCGGCCATTCTAATCGGCGTCATCTAATTTCCTCCATCACAAGACGAATGCTGGGATGGTTCTAAAAGCTCACGTACACCTCCCACTGCTCCGCCCAACACCTCCTACCATCATCCAAATCATTTCACTTCTCGATATCACATAATAATAATAATAATAATAATAATAATAATAACTAGCGTACCCGTGCGAGGACTCTCGGATGTTAATCTCACCATTTTTCTATCCATTTCATTATTCTATCTATTTAGAAGGACAGTTTTTTTAAACGGGTTTATTTGTTAAAAATGTTGAAATGTAACTTCGTACTTACGTGATATCAAACAAAAATAAAAACAATGCAATTGACGTATTTTCAATAAAGTTTTATTCAGGGAGATGTTCTTCGAACAATTCAAACTTCCTTAAAAACAACTTTCAAAGTTCCTTGACAGTAAGCTTTTTCCTTTCCTTGATAGTCACAAAATTATTAAGAAAGGATTTTACTCATGCGAAAATAATGATCGGGCAAGTACCGACGTCATTAAAAATTATGATGAATGGAGGGGGTTTTGAAGGCACAGGGCGCCAGATTAATGGGGTGAGGAAATTGAAAAATTATTTGCGTACCAAAAAGTATTGGGTTATTTTCTGCGTTCTTATGTACCTCAAATAAGTAATTCCTAGCCAAAAAAAAAAATATTTTCACCTTTGAGTAATAAATACTTTTATTGTTACCATTAGAAACAATTCTCTACGCCTAGACTCCAATTCGTTACATGAGAATGTTGCTCAAACGATGTTTGCGAATTGAAAATATTAGCGAACCGACATCTTAAGATTAATATCAAACGGTTTATTATATACAATACGAACTGGCAGCTGGGTATTGATGTAGACTTCCAAATACCGCTAACATTTAAATCATGCGTCTGATCGTTGGCAGTTGTCAAATGAATTGCGCTATTCTTTCTACAATTTTAAATTTGGTTGCTTTTTTAAATTAACTCACGTAATATTGTAGGCTAGAGAGACCATTTTTCTCTAGTACCAGAAGATTGTTCGCCTTTAGATGTATATTCAGCATACTGGCTAGCACAGATGAAAAAATCTTATATACTGTGGGGAGGGATGTGATAGGTCGATAGTTTCTCGGAGTCTTAAGATCGCTAGACTTGCTTATCATAAGAGTAACTCCTTCAGAAAAAGACGCCGGAATGATAGTTGGATCGTTGAATGCAGCTTGAAACTATAACCGCATCAGTACACGAGAAATACTTCAGTACCTTTGGCTTTCCATTTCTGCGTCTCCCTGTCTGAATTGATGATATCACTCTGTGTAATATTAGGCGAGCGCATCTGCAGTATATCACAACACTATTATTATTATTATTATTATTATTATTATTATTATTATTATTATTATTATTATTATTATTACTATTATTTTATCGATTTATGACAAACTATTCACTTCATTTCGTAAATTTCACTTGGTTCATGTAATTGAATATTATTTATATGTAATAAATAATTTTTAATTATTGAAATTAATAATTTGTTGCAATTGTTGGCTTCGTTATTGTATAAACAACAGCTCCTCTGTTGGCGCACCGCGCGAATCTACACGTGTCAGAGACGAACGCGCGAAGAGTAAGGGGCAAGAAATTCAGGTTTTTGGGCCCCCTGTTGGTCTGTACCTAAACCAGGGTGGTGTAACTGGCGGCCCGCGGTACCATTAATTGTAGGCCGCGGAAGGTTATTACTGAAAAGACTCATGTCTTCATGTCGGACGAGTGCATTGTGTGCCTAGCTCATGCAGCTTAAACAACGCTGAGACACACACATACAATTAATGTAAAAATTGGTTCCTTCAGATTTATAGATTTTTTCTAGTAAATTCTGAAATACAAAATCATGCCAATGTGTTTCTCAGCGCTATGCAGTGTAGGCCTGATATCACGCAATGGTTTCATCCCCTCCCCCATTTCAGAACTGCCGAGCCAACTGCCGAGATCAACAATACGCGTAAGTCAGATGTGGATTGCCCGAGTAATGAAAATCTTAGAGGTTTTGTATGTGGCCCTTAAGACCTTGAATGTTGGACATCCCTGACCTAAACCATGAATAGAATATTCCCCAACATATATATTCCTTGATCGATCTGGTTCACCTTGAGGCACAGTGAATTTGAAGCGAATCTTATAATTTTCTAGGATGATCACACAAATTTTCTAGGATGTCTTCAAAATTATTTAAATAAAATAATTTTAAATTTTACTTTTTAGCCTACTTTGTACTTGCATAGTATTGTATTGTTGCCGTGGAGAGTGATCGTGTATTGACAAAAAACTAGTATTGTGGGTTTCCAAAAATGTATGTAGTAGTATGTATGTTATACGTAGTAAAACACTTCTTCTAAGACATTGTGTAGTCAGAATCCACGTTTTGTGGGTTCCTGATACCAAAAAAATTGTTTACAGCCAAACGTCGGTCCGTCCGTTTTTGGTCACAAGTAGCGGCTAAACCGTTCAGGCGATGTTTTCCAAAACTAACAGATCAATCTTACCGAATGTGGCCTTGCTAAATTGAAACGGATATTTTTATTTTGAGAGGTACTTTACATGAACCATTAACATTGCCTCTAAATTGTTCGAAATTTGTGTATTATTATGCTTTTTGCATAGAGCAATACACGATTAAAATTTTTGCAAGTGCCAATTTCTTTGAAGTTTTTAATATTTAAAAAAGTTTGAGTTATGAAACTATTCTCGAGATCCATGAATTCATCTGAGCTAGCTAGCCGCATCGAAGACTCTACCATGGCGCACGAAGTGATGAGAGAAGGCACCGGTGACGTACACGGGACAAGGTCGCCCGTCCTTTCACCGAAGGGGAGAGCCAGCGACCATCGACGCCCCCTGCGCCCTGCGGCCGGCGCTCCCCTGCTTGTGGGTCGATGACCTCCACGTGCCAGCGGACGGACGGAGCGGTGAATCTCCTTCGCTTGCAAAGGAAAACCCTCGCTTTGAGGCCTAAAATGGCGTTCTTCAAGCAAACACCACACGCTCTTG
This sequence comes from Gryllus bimaculatus, assembly GCA_017312745.1. Classification (NCBI taxonomy): domain Eukaryota; kingdom Metazoa; phylum Arthropoda; class Insecta; order Orthoptera; family Gryllidae; genus Gryllus; species Gryllus bimaculatus. The sequence continues at coordinate 1,293,680 of BOPP01000053.1, read as the reverse complement.
TGTTAATAATATTTCTCTTTGAACTAGCGCGGCTGCGCATTGGCCTGGTTACCGATACTGAGAAAACTTTTGTCATTAGCATTAAGGGTAAAATTTAACACTATTTTCAATTTTTCTTCATGAACTCACTTCATTTCAAAATAGGGAAGGGTTTTCTGTAATTTTCTCTTAACGCACAAATTAAATGGTATTTGTTGATCCGTTATTTTCTGTCTTATCTATAAACCGCAACAACGCCCATCCTTCCTCCAAACAGAACTAGTGGTGGCACAGACATTGCCGTATTAGTTTTCTATTCCATATAGACTCATATAGCTATTCGGACTTGCCACATACTCTTGCCAGCTGCCATCTATCGCCGCCCAAAGTATACTTTTTGCCATTTTTCTTAATTTTTCGCTTTTCTTAGAGTGGAACGAAAATATTATATTAAGAATATTAAAGAATAGTAAAACTTCGTCCTAAACGGCAATTTTGTTTGGAAAATTTGCTGTCGTTTTTAAGAAAATGGTGTTTAAACGCTACTGTAAATTCGAAATTTGAAGCACATTTCACAGAAAATTTTTGAGTTTTTGAAAACCTTCATTTGGAGTCATTTGGAGCACTTTAACTCACAAATACAATCTGGTTTGCGAATTGCACGAAAAGTACATATAAATAATGTGAGAGATCTTTCAAAAAGTTACATTTGTGTAATTTTAAAAAAGAAGAAAAGTACCCAAAAATTAACTTTACGTCATACTACCGACCGCAATTAGCATTATCCGAAAAGTTTGAAGAAAAAATTCAGAGTCATTTATAAGAACGTTTACTTACGTTCAGAACATGCGAAGAAATGAAGAAATTACGTTCAGAAAATGCGGAATTTTGAGCCAGTTTCGAGCCGATTTTGAGCCGAAAACTGTTTCGTTTTCGAGGAACTGTATTTGACATTATTTAAAGAACTTGTACTTATAAATATAATAATGTGAGCAAATTGCCATTAATGTAAATATAAACGATGTGAAAAGTCAAGTTAAAAACTACATTGTTGTAAATTTTGAAAAGATAAAAGAATAAAACACCATGGCATTTATGTCACATCATAGAGTACATTTAGCATTATCTATACATATAAGAAAAAAATTGAAGCTGTTATCGAGAAAATCTTTTTTTTCGTAATTTTTTAAAAATTGTTTATTTTTGCACGCAATTTACGGAAAAACTGCTAAAATTTTCAACTCTCAAGAAATTTTATCAGAAGGGAAAATCTCTATCTTTAATTTTGTATTGTACAAAAACACAAAAAAATCGAAATTTTACATTTTACGAAAGTTCAGAGTTAACCGTGAAAATATGATGTATGCCATCTTTATACGTGCATTTTACTTTATTCTTACAAGACACTTAAAGAAAAAAATTGGTGCCATTTTTGAGATAATTTTGAAGATGCGCAGGGGGCTTCTTGTAAAGTACAATCCAATTTTGAAAAACGTTTTTTAAAATCGCAACACCTTGAGTGGAACAAGATCTATCGGGGAATATTCAGTTTGGAAAACATCGTACGTATGATTTCGGCGTTAGTGGTGTTCCGAGGCGGACAGACTGACGGACGTTTTGCCGTCAATTGGTTTTTCGGTATCAAGGACTCACAAAATCGGGATTCTAGCTAAACCACGTGTTAGAGGATTTTATTTCTTCATTACACAACTGGACACTCTTTCGTTATCAGGGCCCGGCCATGAATTTTTTCTGCCGAAAATCCGCCGATTTTTCGCGCAGCATTACTTAACTTTTCCTATACTACGTATGTTACTCCGTAGATATGTACGTATACAGGAAAGTAAGAAGATATCCAGCGGAATTAACTGAGAGACCCAAGCGCGCTTTACAATATATACTAGTTCTCTTTATTCTACTGTAATAAACGTGCCTTGCTCGTTCCATAATTCTGCAGCTAGTGTCGAAAATCCGTCACCGTCGATACTAAAAGTGTGGGACTTCCCAGCCATCGATGTTTCCGGGCACGTCGACTACTACGGTCATTAGTCCCACAAGTGTAGTGCATGTTTTATTGCGGGGTGATGAGATCCGGCGCCGACCTACTGTCCGCTAGCGGGGTTTTCCTCAACCAGGTATCTCCCACCACCGGGACACTACCCTTGTCAAGACAAGCTCAAAGCTCCCAACCGGTCTGCTGACTTGTGTGGTAGTGTTGTGCATGTAGCGCGCGCGCGCGCGTGTGTGTGTGTAAGAAATGGGTGAGGATAGGACAAAGAAGAGGAAGGAAAGATCGCGCGCGGTCCGTGGCCCTTTTGTTAGGATACTGCTTCGGCATTCGCCTGATGTTGATCGGAGAAAGCACGAAAAACTACCGATCAGAGAAGTCAGCCGGTTGAATTCTTTTCCAGGCAGCGGCTCTACTCGACTTAGCTACGTAGCTGTCGAAACTCCGCCACCGTCGAGATTCGAACCGTACAACCTCCCTCTCAGAGACACTACAGCGGCAAAGGGCGCAGCCAGCGAGCCCTCTCAGCCGGCGTCGCGTCGTGGAGCGGCGCTGGACCGGCGGCGGCGGCGTCTGCGCGTAGCGTCGCGGCGGCGGCAGCGGCGGCGTGGGCGGTGGCGGAGCGGGCGCCGGCGGCCGCCAGTCGGCGTGTGCCTGGCAGCGTGCGCGGGCGGCGGCGGCGGGGCGACTGTGTGGGGCGGCGGGGCGACGCGTGTGTGTGGGCGCCCGCGGCGGGCGTCGCGACGCCTCCGCTGAGCGCCATGGGGCGGCCGGCGCCGCGCCTCTACCTCCCGCACGCGCTTCCGCTCCTGCTGCTCGGTGAGTGGGCTGAAAAAAATATTGTCATTGCTTTTGCTAGGGGGCACCACTGCAGTGATTAACTGTCGGTCTACTCTACGTCGCAAACTGCTTCCTAAGGAACAGATCTAGTAGCTGGCGGTGCCTCTACAGTACTTTGTGCAAAATATGGGCTGTACCTATCAACGATGTTTTGCACTTCCTAATCATTTGTATGACTGAAAAGTTCTTCTTCTTCTTCTTCTTATTATTATTATTATATTTATATTATTATTATTTCCACGCCTAGAGATGTTTGATGTCGGATACAAATGATCTACTCCAGCAAGAAACCTTCTTTCTGAGAGCCAGATATAGTGACTTTCGGTGCAACTACAATGCTTTGTAAATATATGCATAAAAGTTTTAAAAAACGTGATGCCCATTGTTTGTCTCTTGCCGCTCAGTGAGTGAATCTAAAAAAGGTTGCTGTCCTTCCTCCGGTCGCACCTTAGTTCGTAACATCGACGTCTTATCAGCACAATACCGATTTTTCAAACTTACGTTTACAAATATGAATGAAATGTTATAACAATGTACAATGTTTGTTTTTGGCATTTTGGGTCAATAGTCTGACTTTGCCGGCCAGCTAACCATGCCTGGATCTATTTAAATTCCCATGCTTGAGGGCAAAAGTGACATGTGGCAAGCATGTATTTCTTTCACACCAATGTATAAATCCTAGTGTACTTTATTCTTATTTCTGTACCACATTACATCGCATTATAATATTTGTGGCGCCCAATATTTAGTTTTCAGTTCCTGATAATGTATCTTTCTTATTTTTATTTTGTTTTTTATCATCATTAAGACAAATTTTAAACTAGTCCCTCTCAGCTACGTCACAGTTATTGTAATCAATTTTTTTTGTCCCAAGATAATCACAAGATTGACAAGTTTTGGACATCATTAAGCCGGGTATGAATGAATTGGGTGCGCCTGAACCTCTGAAAATATACGTACTTCTATCGCGATCGCAGGAAATATATCGTATCAAGTGGAAAACCGTAACTAACTAGTAACTGGCCAATGTATTCATTTTTAAGATCTACACCTAATATTTTCAAATAATCTCGGCGAAATGGGCTTATAGCCCAATTTGTCACGATGTAGAAAATGATCACGAGAACGGTCGCACGTTGCACTCCGTTCAACAGATGAACTCAGCGTCAAGAACGCGCATTATTGGCAACTAAAAAGCAGTTTGGCCTTCAAAACTAAAGGAACAATTTCAAAATATATCAGACAAGCTAAACAGGAAAGGCAAAATCGCGAAAGAACGTCGAAAAGCAAAAATCGCAGAACACCGCGACCGAAGGAGGTTAATATTACTTTTACAAAGATTCATGACGAACATGTTGGTCTACAAGCATTTTCCTAATAAATAGATCTTAGGAGTTTAGATTTACTGCACAATCTCATCTGTTCCACATAAAACGACGCCTCCTACTTCCTTTGTCTACTTGGAATCACATGGAAGGTTGAACACATTCTTTACACTATTATTATTATTATTATTATTATTATTATTATTATTATTATTATTATTATTATTATTAGGATTATTTGTTTAAAAGTTTCAATCGTAATTGATTTAGCTTCATTTGCAATCTGTTATCGTAAACTACAAATGGTAGTGAGTTTTTAAACGTTGTTCTCCCTTTTAAAGAAGCTGATTTCTTGGTGACATACAAGGTAACAGATTAGACGTGCTTTACATAATGCCGCATCAATGTAGATAATGTTAATTGAACACATTTTTCTAAATACTGTTCGAATTATTATAATGATATAACATTCATAACTTCCTGATTGACCTTTCTTCTACAGTATTCTGATTTTCTTTGATGTTAGAAACTTGGAACGAACCTAAGTTTATTGACCACCCTTGGATGCATCTTTTAATGCGCTTGACATGCGTTCATTTCAAAAAGCGTGCATCTCATTTAGATAGACGTTTATGCCAACACTTCTACAGAAAATGTGATGCGGAAATATCTCTGGGAGCATAAGGGAAAAAAGTGTTCTTAAAATTTTGTAATGCTCTCAAATTTTTGCTTCATCATCAACGTTAGGAGAGTAAAATAAAACACTTAATTGTAACATCGTGACTGAATTTAAAATTTTCATTTACAGGGACAATCAAACACAAAATGCTCACTTCGAACAAAGTGTTAATCTAGTGATACATGTAAAATTGCCAATACGATTCCCAATTTTTCATCATAAACGATTAATATGAATATACCACAATTGTGGAAAATATTAGGATTAGCGATTTTTGTTAAATTGACTCAATAAATATACAGGTTAGCTCAGAATTTGCGGCACAAAATATTTTAGTTTTTGTATCATCGAATGTTCTAATTTCGAAAATGACACATATTCTATTGTATCACGTACAAATTTTGCATCATACGCGGTTGACACAATTTTGCTATTCTGTGTTGAAATCGTTTGAATGAATGTTTGTGGTATTGTACTCTTTTTTGTGACTGTACTTGAAACAATGTTGTATGGTTTTCATAATGACGGCGATATCCAACAAAACTAGCCCCTGCTCTTACCCTCCATTGTTTATAAACAATTTTACCTTGCCCCTTCGCGGTACCTTTGTCTCTGTGCGCGTCAAGGGACAGACCAAGTGACAGGTTGTCTTGGGTCGGTGGTCTTGTTTAAATGTTTCATGTGGTCGCAATTTTTCTTTGTGAAAAATGTAAAGTGTGAGTGGTATTTTGAGAAGAGGCTGTGTGAATAATCCGTATTGTCTTTGTTACATATGAGTGTATAATATGTTTAAAGAGGCAGACAATTTTTCTTATAGCATCATATCTCTTAAAAGAATGGATCTCCATAGATTGAGGAAGACACTGTATAAGTAATATACACGTATTGCCCAGTCGTAAATGCAATACATTGATCACTAATTGACCTATAAAATTTTTTTCTAACTCCTTTGAGTATCAAACTCGGAATAACGTACCAATGTGTAAACATCTTGGATAAAACTGACCCTTCTTTTTACATATTTGTTGCGTCGTCATCGACGCAACTCGTCTGTAATTTTTTTTTAGGTATTGAGCACTTGGTGTAGAAATAATCTTCCATTAAGATCTTATGTGTCTCATCACGTCGCAGTCAGTGTCTTTTATGCCTTCGGCTCTTGGCGTCTCAAATTGTTTAACGACCGAGACTTCACGGAGCGTAATTAAGTAATTCGACTAACGACGCTTTTCAATATATTGTCCAAAATTGTTATATTCCAATATATTGTCCAAAAATATCCTTGAATACGTCTAATAGGAATCTGTTTTATAAAACGGATTGGAAAAATAGTTGATTGATTATAGATTGTAGTGGGTGGTTTGTACTATTGACTTTATATTTGAACAGAAGTTTTTAGAGATGTAGGCAATTGATGATTTATAAGTGATAGATTAATACTTTATGGAGTTGTCTGTTGGCTACGAATCAAGAAACATGAATTGCTATTCGGAGGAATTTATTGTTCGTATTTTATATCGAGACATAAGTAAATAGGAATTAGGTTCAAGGTCAATGGCGTTTCTTCGTGATGATGTGTGGTGTTTAATAAAATAACGCGAAAGGATGTAGGTATTGTAATGGCTTAAAGGCCTTCGGCCTAGCCACATAGGATCAAGTAATCTAATTTGTTTGTAATAATTACCTATTAAATAAATAAAATAAATAAAATATACTAAGAGGACCATAAATGCCAGTAGACACAGTGTACATTTTAAACGAATTGAAGGGAGAAATATATTTTTTGCGGAGTTTGTGTTTTTACTATACATAATTAACTGCTCTATCAGTGAAGTTAATGTTTTATTATACTCTACAGAGCAAATAGCAAAATAAAGTTACTAATAAGAAATTACTAAAATACTGATTTTTCTGCATGACAAGAAAATCTACGCAATATCGACTCGCAATTGATCACATCAAAATTAGGTCTAGTGTCATGTTGAACCTGATGTCACAGAAATAAATATTATTTTGCAAGTTTATGTAACCGACAAAAAGAGGGATAAGAAGAAAAATGTTTCAACTTGGGTATGCTCCATCAATTTCAGCGCGACAAGTATGGATATGTATATATTTACTTTACATTGAAATTTAAAAGAAGAAATAAGTGGTACTTAAACTCATTCGTCGAGTAATTCGGGAGGCATTATAATGGGCGCAGAAAACGAAAGTATAATAATGCAGAAAAAACGGGGCTAGGTGTCAAAAAATTGAAGTTTTCAAAAACTCGAAGAACACTTTCTTACGGCCAGCGTAAATTAATGAATTAGCGACGATGATGACGGAAAGCGGAGGAGCAGAAAGCAAACTGTCCAAATGCAAACATAATCAGGAACCAGGCAATTGCTATAAGGAGAAAATAAACAAGCCATTCAAAAACTGCGTACCCGGTCTTTCTCGTGCGATTCAGAGGACGTGACGGGAGTCGGCTCCAGACACCCACTCCCTGCGCGTGGCGATTGATGCCGATTTATTTAGACCACTTCTCACTATCCCTTCGAAAAGTTTCAAGAAAACACTCGAAGCCGTTTTCGAGAAACTGGTATTTGAGAGTTTCTGAAAAGCCGCAATATTAAGCTCATTTCCACGTTTTCCATTTCCATATTTTTAATTTTTTGAGAATCGTAAGAATTCATTTGAAGCAAAAATGCAATAATGTGTAGAAATCACCGGCAATATAAATGTGAGAGAGATGTCATTTCTGTAGTTTTTAAAAAACCAAAAGAGTGCACCAAAATTTTTTTGCACCATTGAGATATTCTTGTTTTCATTACATTTTACTAATTACTTTTTAAATATTGCGTATATTTAACTCAAAATTACCGAAAAACTATCAAAAGTTAAAAAAAATATAAAGACAAAAATTAAACAATCGTTTATAGCAAACAATTTTCATGTGAAGAAAACATCTTTATTTTGAATACTGTCATTGAAGGAAGTCGCTGAAATATTTTCAACCTTTCACACTTTTCGAAAATTCAGGGTTAACAGTGAAAATCGAATTCATCTTTATAAGTGCTTTTCTTTCTATCTCATAAGAAATTTAAAGAAAGAATTGAAAAGTTTTTAGAAAATGTCAAAAATGTCCCAGGGATTTCATGCAAAGTACACACAATCTTTAAAGAATATTTTTAAATATTACAGTTTTGAGATGAACCAGGTAGACTGGAGAATAATTATTTTGAAAAAATCCTATAAATACTTTGAGAGCTGGTGTTATTCACAGATGGATAGACAGACCAACAGACGGATGAAGGTTTTGCGGTAAACCAATTTCACGCTATCAAGGACCTACAAATCGTTGATTTTGACAACATATGTGTTAGATAAAGTAATTTAATATGTCTTGTAACAAGATGTCTAAATATTGACGCTGTTTTGTCGCAGTACATACTAACTTTCTCTATACCATGTACACAATTACTCCGTATATACGCACGTAAAAGAAAAAGTAAAATAGTGTATGACGCACGTGATAAAAGTGATTTTATTTTGCTTCAAAAATTGCTTCATTTGGTCTGTCGGTCTTGTTGTAATAGTTTCATTTTGCACAATAAAATGCATATTTGACCACTTGTTTCACAAACCATGAAAATATAATTTTGATGTGAAACGTTTCGTTACTGCAAAGCCCTTTCGTGACGATATCTTCATCATAACGTCCCAAAGTCAGTACTTACAATGAATCACAGCTCTGAAGATTTTTCTCTGTATTGTCGAAGAAAATATATCTCCTCTTTTGCCCATAAAGGACGATTTTTTTTTGTGTGTGTGAGTTGATGGATCTCGGTTGAGTATAACGACAGCTATGTCACATACGAACTCTGCCATCGCGCTCGGTTTTCATAACCTCGGCTTTCCAGATGGCTGTAAGAATTGTAGCGTATTCCCTGTTTAGAAATAACATTATTGACCTCTCAATTCTAAAATGGCGCTACGGTTATTGAAATAGCACACTTCTTGTATGACATACAGACTGACAAAATTGAAAGATTACGTCAAGTACATTTACAGGAATCTGTTTCCGTGGCCAACATGGTGTAGAGATTATTAACAGATAATACTATGAGTAACATATTGGTGTGTTTTTTTCTACCTGGAATGACTCGTCTTTACACGATCCAGTTTTCTGGGTTAATTTTACCTTCCACATTAGTCACGTAGGGCAGAGGCGGGCACGAACGCAAACGAAAGGCTGAGTTGGTTAGGGACAATCCCTCTGGCTGGAAAGTCCGCGGGTTCCAGTCCCGACGATGGCAGGATTTTCGATATTAACCACGTAACCAAGTCGAATTAATCCGCTGTCAGAAGCAGAATTCTAGCGACTGGCTGATATGATCCGCAGTTTTCTGTGGTTACTCCGACCAATACGAGGCGAATGCAGGAGCAGTACCCTAACAAACGGGTCACGGACAGCGCGTGATCTTTCTTTCCGTTTGCTTTTTCTAACGTAACGCCTTATTTACGAACACCACCGTGCACTGCGCTACTACACGTGCCCTGAGAGCAATCGCGTGCTTAGAGGTTGTTGTGTCCCGGAGGTGGGAGATCGTGAACGAGAGGGGCTCTGCGCCGCGACTTTCCATCCAGCGAGGAAATAACACTGCACCGAAGAAAAACCTAAAAAATTGTAGATATATCTCTCAGAAGCGCTTTTCACGTTGAATCAAATCATCTGCAAATATACTTGGTGCAGGACCACTTAGATTTAGTACCAACATTTCGTCTCCTGTTACGAGAGTACAATTAAGCCAAAGTAGTAGTCTCTGATTACAATTTGAAACACTCTCTCGTCAGCACTCCCTGTTCTTCTTCTCTTCTCTGTTGTGTAAGTAGATGAAATTATAAGGATGGAACATCATAATTTATTTGTATATATAATTTCATTGATGATAATTTTTATTACGGTTTCATTTCAATGTATTAAATTTTAATAATCAGTTTTGCAACTTTTATGTATGTATTTGATTATGCTGTACTTAATTTATATTATGAATCAATTAAATATGTTTAGAAAAAAAGTTCCGCCCCTTGTTCATACTTCGAGCTGGCAGCCACGTTTCTGCTCTCAAAGGGCTTCGCATGCCCGCCACCGCTGAGACTTAAATAGTCCACCGGGGCAAAGCCAGTTGCTCGAGAGGGACAGGCGATCCCTTTCTTGTTGTGGAGAGTAAACAAAACAATGGAAACAACTAAACGATTCTCTAGCCGTCAACATGTGTTTCGGAATAAAGGTTACAAACGTCTAGGACATTACGAGGGATCCTTTGGGATAATTTTTGTTAAAAAACATATAATGCGGAATTACAAGTGAAGGAGGTAATTTATATTAAATATTTGTTTTGTTTTCATATTTCTTCTATGTGACTAGAGAATACAAACAAAATAAAAAATAGATTTATATCTTATTTATTTTAGGTGTGGTCGTACGATAAATGTACTATTAAAAATATTCCTGAAAACAAAAAATATAAAAAAGGATTGAAATATTTAAAATAAAATAATCAAAGCAGAGAAGTGTTTAAAGTCATATAAATCCACTTTGATACCACAGTCTCAACAGCAAAGCAGTATTTCTTGTAGAGGAAACAAAATGCCTGGAACAGTAGATTCGTTTCAAACAAAAGTGATGACCAATCCTCAATACATAAATATAATTCATTTTTTCGTACAACAGAAATAACGTACAGCTAATTTGAAACGGAAATACCTTTTTTGAAAGAAACAAAATGTTCGGGGCCCGAACTAAGTTGGAGCCAGAGAAAAGCTGCCCCAGCCACCCCATCCTCTGAGCCTCTGGCCCTGGTTCGTTGTTGCCCGGTATTTCGTGGCGCAAGACTTCCCGTGGCGAACCGTGCGTTTGATAGATCGCTGTTTACGGTTTATTGGCGTGGCGTGTGGCGGCGATGATTGATTTAGGTGCAGCCTCCCGTCATTCTCACCGGCGGAGTGTTTACGGGGAGCGCCGCTGCGTAGCGCACGTGACGAGTGTGCCCTTTGTCCTGCGGGAAATAATTGGTTCGCGGTCGGAGGCCACCCGTGGGCGGGTCGCTCGCCTTCATTGGTATGTTGATTTATTCGCAGTGAAGATGGGGGAATTTTGTATTTTATTGGTGGAATAGGGTCGATTACGAGCTTACTGACCTAGAGAGCGTTGTGGATTTTTTGTCCAAGGCTACACTTAAATGGCCAAGGAGCCCGTGCGCCAAATCCCCAATAGTCCAGGCAAAAGGTATCTGATCGTAGAAATAGTTCTGGAAGTTTGTTCTTAACAGATGTATGTTTTTGATGGTGCTGAATTTGAATTTAATGCTTGCTATCTCAAAAAAGGTCGGCTTCACAGAGAAAATTACAAAAAATGGCTACATTTTTGCCCTGTTTTTCGCTCATATCTTCAATATTGTGCGCTTTATGGAAACAACTGTTATTTCAAAACTTAAAGTAGATACATTTTCCTACAAAATGCATATATTAACTTTAAATTTCTGAAAACGATTTAGGTGCTAGAGAGCGCTGAAAATGGTTACTTTTTGGGCCTCTGGCCAAAGTCTGAGAATAGCACTTTCCAGTTAACCTATCTAGAAGTTACTTTTACTTTTTCATAATAGAAAACAGCTATTCTGAACAAATAAATGGCATTGTTAAATGATTTTTGTGATCGCAAATATCAAATTCGAATTCAGCATCATCAAGAACATATAAAACCGTTGAAAATAAAACTTCCGGAATTTTTTCCTGGATCGGGCCTTTTTGCGCACCACTTGACTGGACTTCAAAGCGTTTTGCTCCCTGAAGCGCGAGTCGGTTCATCTTTGTTTCTGTGTGCGGGCGAAGGGGTGCAGGTACGATGGGGCGAATTCCGCTGGTAATTTCCGTGGAGCTACGGCTATACAAAGATTCAAGTGACGCAGTAGGTGAAAACTCAAGGGGCAAAGCTCCGTCATTGACACAGATTCTACACTTACGACAACGTCAACGTCAGCTACATACCTGGGTCGGTTCAGCCACTGTCTGGAGGAGAATTCTCGCGACCGGCTGCTCCGATCGCTAGTGTTGCGTGTTCGTTTTCGATCATTACCAAGATGCTGAACCAGCAGCTTAAACGGAATGAAAAGAAATCCAGATAAAGTCAAACCAAACTATTTTAGGAAGAATCAAAAGTAGAAAACACTCGTATATACAACGGCTAGAAATAAAATTCCTGAAGTACGTAGCTGTAAATATTTGGGCATAATAATTCGAAACTACTTTTGGTGGACTCATCAGATTAGGTACACTACTCACATGGCTTGGAAAGCTCTTCATTTTGTAATGCACATATTACGGAAAGCTAACGGTTTATACACAGGCTTACACATCGTTGGATCGTCCCTTAATGGAATAGTGGAATCAGTGAAAAGCGCGAACACAATGTGATGAATGTCATTTATAATCATGTTATACTTAGAAAGGCAGTAAGACTCTTCAAGGCGTACGTAAAGCAATCGGCTTGGAAAGCTATCAGCGAAAGACTTGTAATGCCATGTTATTTAAGTAGGTGGAAATAAAATACAGAAAGCAAAGAATAGATATAGGAGAACTCATATTTGCAAAAATGACCATTGTTGACTGCAACAATTTCCCTGCAGAGGTGTTGCATATGCTTCCCAGGAGCACGCAAGATATGCTTTCGCGAGTTATCAAGAGCGCTAGAGTGCAGTGCAGTTATGTGCAGTGAATTTCAGTGACATTTTTCAGGTTAAGGAAATGCCAACGAAAGTACGTACAAAAAACGATGCATATCCTCACCGTTGATGTGTAAAGTAGTGGCTATCGAAGTAAAGTAAAGAGAAGGGTACGGAGTATACACGGAGGGTATATTTTATCTACTCTTTATGTATTTGCCTATTTGTGTTTTTATATTAATTTTTATTTGTTTAGTTGTGTTACACTTTTAACTTCCTCGTATACATACGAATATACGGAGTAACATACGTGGTAGAGGTAAAGTTATGTAATGCTGCGAAAATCGATTTCGATATTTCATCGAAAATACACGTTATGAGGTCTCGATACCGATAAAGTGTTTTTTTTTTTTTTTTTTTTCCAAAACTTCCGTCCGTCTGTCTGCCTGTCCGTCCGTCTGTGCACACCACTAGCGCCTAAACGTCACGTAGGATATATTCGAAAATGAAGAAACCCCTTTCAAAACCATGTACGACTACTTTACTGGTGATAGACGGCAGCTGGCAAGATGTGGCAAGTCCAAATATTTAGCCAAATAGTTGACCAAAGGAAGTAGAAAACTTACATGGGAAAGTATGTGTCATTCTGTAGCACCACTAGTTTATTTGTGCTTATTAATATTTGCTTAACCGCCACCGAGCGTAGGTTCATTTTCAGGAATAAAGTGGTATTATTATTATTATTATTATTATTATTATTATTATTATTATTATTATTACACAACAGTCCCCTAAACGCGTGCGATATTTCTTTCTTCTTCCTGGTTTCGTGCTCACTTACATGCACTACACTGCCATACATACCGAGGGATTATTCGGATTATCAGAACTTGACCGGGTTGAGTCGTATTGGCGAGATACCTGGAGTTGGAAACCCCCGCGAGGTGAAATGTAGATCGGCACCGGATCCCACCATCCAGCGGGGGAAGAACCAGTGCTTCCTTCAGGGGCACTTATCATCACTGCAGTTGACAGCTAGCAACGCCCGGAAACACTAAATTATCAATCTGTTGATAGCATTGGAGAGAGACCCAAAATATTACAGAGAGAATCGTTTGAGCTTGAAACGAACGCCATCGATTAGTCATTGCGTGGCGCCGCAAATGCTAACTCGCTTTGGATTGTTACGTTGCATTAAGCTACTTCGTCTGTGGCGGAGGGTTCTTCACTAACGGGATACAACTTCCTTGCCGGTTTCAACTGTTTGTTCCGGAGATATTGACTACATCCTGTGTCAGAAGGGATCCGGAAGTGCGGTTGATTGCTTCTATTGTGCTGGAACATCAGGCAATGATGAAGTACATAATCCCTCAGATTCACAATAATTCAATTTTCAATAGGCATTATTTGACTTGACTTCATTTTGAACACCTCGTATGTTTTAACTCAGCGAGCGAACAAGATCTTGTTATGAACAAGAACACACACTGTAATGTCCATACAAACTTTACACGTATGTTGCTTTTTCTGCGTATCTGGAGTATAAATTAAACCCAGAGTAGTAAATTTTTAATATCGGCACAAAATATCATAAAAAGTCAAGCGAAAATATTTACAAAAGCTTAAAACGTACGCACTAAAAAAAGCTGGCAATTTTCGTATTCCTATAGTCTTGTTCAACTCGAAAGCCGTAGCTGAATATAATTTCGAAAGAATAATGAGGTCGTGGGACGTTTTAAGTTCAGAGGTCTGAAAGCGAATATTTCTTAGATATTTTGAATAAAAATACAATACACTAGGTTTAGAATATATTTGATTCATTGATTACTTAGTATTTCCGGACGCGTGAATTGCTATGGTAATTAGTCCCTGCATGTTAATATTAGTGGACGGATTTTGATGATCTAAAAATATGCTAAAAATGATCAATAAAATGCTCTTAAAATATTTTAATAATGCTCTCAAAATAAAGAAATACGACGTAAAAAAATTGATCAAAAACACTTCATATGAAAAACTTAAGATATGTGACTGGTGTACTTGAAGCTTCTTCCTTTTGTTAAAGTGAATTTAACAGGCAAACTTTCGGTTTCGACTGTTCTTTACAAGAAAATCTCTTTCTTTATCGCGAAATCCACCGAACTGACAAAGACGGAACCTTGGATTACATTGTACTCACAAGGGCTGATATTAAAATATATGAGCTAAGAAATCAAATAGGCTACTCAGGTGACAAACATTTGTTGCATCTCGTATATATTGTTTACCAGCAAGTACCATTAAAATGATATTAAATCAATTAAATCACCAAAAAGGCTTTAAAATGACGTAAAAAGGTAAAAAATGACTTAGTCGAAATTGACCAAAAACGCAAAAAACACCTATAAAAAGTGGTAATTTCGTTTCGTCATAACAAAATTAATATCTATACTAAACGGAATTGTTCTAAAGTGAAAGGAAAAAATAACATTTTATTAAAATCTGCCCCCAGTTATTATCATTGTAAATGGTCGTTTCCTTCCCCCCCTACATGGTGACATCTGGTGCCGAGATACACATCAGCTTGCGGAGGTTTCCCCAACCAAGAATCTCCCACTAGCCACTGCTAGCCACCACCCAGCAAGGACAACCTAACAATATTTACTTGTGACCGTCTACTGGTTATCCAATGGGAAGCTTCGATACGTAAAATTAAAGTAATGTTGAAGCTCCTCATTTGCAAACTGCGTCCAACTGATGCTCTGTCGCAAGTCTCTATATATAAATCGGCCACTAAGCTCCCAACTGGTCTCCCGACATGTGTGGTAGTGTAGTGTGACGTAGTGAAATAAGAAATAAATTTCAATAACAAAATAAAAATAATATATTAAAGATTAT
>BOPP01000053.1:1250205-1277892 GCA_017312745.1 Gryllus bimaculatus | reverse complement strand
CCTCCCCCGCAGCGTACTTTCACCGACCTAACGGTTCTGGCCCTCGTGTTAACGACGCCACAGTAGTACACGTGTGTATGTAAATATGGTTGAGGATAGGACAAGGAAGAGGAAAGAACAACCCGTGCGATTCATGTTTGTTTGTTAGAGTACTTCTCCGGCATTTGTCTGGTGTTAATAAAAAACATGGAAAACAAAAGAATAGAACAGCCGACCGCCAGAATTCTCCTGCAAACGGCGACTGAACTCAGGCTAGTGATGTTGCAAAACTTGTTATAATCGGGATTCGAACAATAGGATCTCCCGGTCTGAGGAATTGCGGTGTATCCAGTCATGCCGTAATCCACCTCAGCCTTTGAATATAATATGAGTATGTAATGAATCAATATGAACTCTAGAATTATTAGAGAGGATTCATTCCAGTAATGTCAATTCTTATATAATTAGTCGCGTGTGAGTAGTGATATCGATACCCCTAAGTTAGCAGTGTCTCTTTCCTGTTGAATCTTGATATCAGGTGCCGACCTACACTGTGGATTGCGGGAGTTTCCTCTCTACGTACCCCCGTCATTGAAGCAACGCCCCCCGGTACAAGCTCTACTGGTCCCGTATGTGCTAATACAGTGAGAGAAAATGCATTTGGGGAGGGAAAGATTCTTCCCTGATAGCGTCGATCGTCGATCGGCCTTTCCGGAACCCGTACTAGTTATGAGCCAAGATTCTCTGGCCTCTCATGTGCTTCTCCATGCGCTGAAGAGTCAAGCCTTCTCCCATTTTCCCCATGGTATCCAGACGGCGGATGGATGTGTACGATGATGCACTATACACCGGCTAATGTCCCTTTAGGGAGGATTAGGCAGAAGAGATCGCGCGTTGTTTGTGGTCGGGTATTGTACTGGTATTGGTCACGAAATTACGGAAAACTACCGATTTGAAATGCCGGTCTCTATAATTCTTCTCCAAACTGCTGAATTCCACCCAGCATTACAGTTACTGTAAGAAATCTGCGATCGTCAGGACTATAACACAAGATCCTTGGTCTCAACGATGTGGCTGAAGTCAATGTGTTGATTTATTCGGAATTGTTCAAGAGTAGCTGAAGTAGTCCGCGATGCCCAGGTATTTATCATAAATATCGATTAGACAGGCAAAATGATGTACCCCATTCTCCCATGCCTCGCCCACACGAAACTCCAATGCCAACACAACGTATTACGTATTTTAGCCTTCACAATAAAATAAGATATAGCAGAGGCTTAAAATTTGTTTGAAAATTACGTTCCCTGGTGCACTGCCGGAATAGTTGGAAGGTTGTTAGGTAGATCGACACTATCATTAGGATTTTACACGACAAACTTCATCCGCTTCCGTTTGCAGTCTTAGAGCTATTTTACTGACTTGAAATTGAAGTAATAAAAGAAGCAAATTAGTTGAAAATACAACTTTACAAAATTGGTTCGCGACAAATGTATGCCAAATACACACTCAATGGAAAGTTACAGAAACTTTTTATTACAATAATAGTTAATATATAACACTTCAATGAATATGCAACAAAATAGTTTTCATTTTTAGAAATTTTTCGGGGAAATTCAAGTGGTCTTTTCAGAATATTATAGCTCTCAAATTTAACATTAAGTGATAGTAAATAATATAAATATTAATCACTAGAAATCTGCGTTTATATTTTGTTTGAAACCTTAACATTCTCAAAGGAATCTTGAATGGAATCTCAAATTAATCTCTTGAATCATTGTTTAAGTCAGCAGCAATTTTAGAGATTTGCTCTAGCAAATTTGCTTTCATTATTTTGATTTAAACATGAACATGTACAATTGAAGAATTTTTACCAGGGTATTATGGTGAACAGGATTTCCTTTGGCCCTAAAAATGATGAAAAATTTCCCTAAAACACATTAATTAATTGAATTTAATTTATAATAGGATGAAAGGTAAGTGAATAAAAACGTGTAGCACAGCCACGACATTTGAATTTTATTAAAATTAGGAAAATTTTGACTGTAAATGATCATTACTCAAATTAACCCACAAAAATCTCAAAGAACATTTCTCTAATGCAGTACCACTGCTGGATTTTATTTCTGTAATAACTAATATGACAATTTTTCTCTTTCCTTATTTAACTTAAAATTTACTTCTATGATATGATACTAGTCTTTTATTCCTCATTTTAGAAGATTTTGATTTTTTTTTCTTTCAATATGTATCACAAAAAGTACCATTCCAGCCAGGTAATGTGGAAAATGGTTCATAAGATATCTTTAACATGACCTTTTTTAACGTAATACAACACACGTCAATATTTCAACATAACAGAAAATACCACACATCACAAATACATCATACACACTTTTTATCAAAAACATTCGTAATTGACTTCACACATAACAAAGTGATCTCTAGCTATATTTGTCGTATTTCAAAGCAGTCAATGATAAAAAGTAGTTCTTTGTGGCATGGATAATGCGAATTCAATTGGAGAGTGATGGCATAGAAGAAAGGACGCCTAAGTGGAGAAGACGGTCACTATAGAGTGGTGATTTCGAGCCTGCAGATTAGTGGGTCGGGGCAAGGCTACCAATTGCGGTGAAGGTCGCGCGGTATATCGCTGTTGAGGACGGCGCCCGCAGCTGACTTGATTGGAGGAAGCCACTGCAACAGTGCTACCACCAGCTTAACAAGGTATAACTAATTTTAATGATTAATGAGGATTGTTGTGCACCCGCTTAGGAACTGGTTGCGGACACCGCGACTTCGCTGGATGAAAACGGAAAATGCTAGACGGATCACCGAGAACGAAGGCATTCCGTTCCTTCAACGTGCGTGGTTGAAACCTTCAGTGTGCACGGAAGCTCTTTCCGCCTGTCAGTGTGTCCATGCGAGTCAGTGTTGGGTGGACTACGCCGAAGGGGCATCATTCACTAGAAATTGATGCAGACTCCTGATATTCTGACGTACTGTACCAAGGTTTTAAACGACTTCCGCTACAATTGCGTTTTACCTTTCATAAACGCCTACGTTTTACTCAGTCAGCTTGCTTTGAAATACTCATACCACCATTTCCAGTCTCCGCAGCGACTCTGACAGGGAGGTCTAGGATTCGAGCCCTGATAGTAGCGGATTTTTGACACTGGTTGTGTTGTTGCTTCGAATTCAGTCGCGTTTGGGGAAAAATTCTAGCGTCCGGTTTCCTTGATCAGTGGTTTTTCATAGTTCTTCTATCAACACTAGGAGAATTTTGACCAGTACCCAACTACGAGTAAACATGTCGCGAACCGCGAATGATTTTTCCTTCCTCTTTCTTCTTCTGTCCTCTCATTTGCTTACATAAACAACACTACAATACACATCGTAAGTCTAGTCAGGAGTTTAAAAACTTGCCCCGACTGGGACAGCGCCTCTCTGGGGGAGACACCTGGAGGAGAACCCTAGGCTGGCGCAGTATCTCACTATCCAGCGATAGAGATACAATACCACCTTTCGGGATAAAACTGTCGATATAATAACACAACAATGTCCATAGCATTTAACGGACCCGTTAATATAAATTAATCAATAAACATTCATCTTAGATCCTTGATCGATTAGCGTTTACGGACATAAATTAATTACTCCCGTAAGTGTAGTTTGTTTTATCGCGAGAGGTGGAGGTTATCTTCCCCCGCTGGGAGATGAGATCCAGCGCAGACCTACCCATCAGCGTGCAGGGTTTGCGCCCACCAGTATCATCCGCCAGCGGGGCTACACTTCGGCCGGGCGAAGCACTAATCATCCGATTGGTCTCCATATGTTGCAATGTATTGCGTGTAAGTGTGTGTAAGTAAGGGATTGCGAAAGGACAAGGATAAGAAAGGAAAGATCGGGACCAGTCCGTGGTCCATTTGTTAGGATACTGCTTCAGCGTTGGCCTGTTGTTGATTGAAAAAAACACGGAAAACTACCGATCAGAGCACACGGCCACCGAAGATCTCCTCCAAATAGCTACTGAATTAGTCCTAGGTATGTAACTAGTGCCAAAAATCCTGCCACCGTCGGTACTCGAACCCTAAGACCGCGCGGTCGGAGTACTGCAGTGACATCATTTGTTGTTTTTAGATGAGCATTTTTGAACATTATTCAGTTCTATTGTAGAATCATGTGAATTCTCGGGGTGTTTGTAGTTTCGGCAATGAAATATTTTTCAGCAATTCACAGTTGATTAACTGATGAACCATGAATTATATATCTGTAATAAATATTTGTAGGAGGTTTTAAGCTTATTGTGAAAAATACAAACACCCCGAGAATTCACATGATTCAACAATACAACTGAATAATGTTCAAAAACGCTCATCTAAAAATAACAAATGATGTCACTGCAGTACTCCGACCAGGCGGTATGATATTTAAATTCTTTTGGATTAATTATTGAAATATTCAATATGTATAATGAAGGGCGTTGCCAAGTAGTTTCCACGGCGTTCCAAGAATTTCTAAGGTTTTATTGTTACGTGCATGATGGTGATAATTTGATATTTTTCATTTTAATTGCCATTTTATTAAATGGTTGTAACAAAATGAAGCTACAGGCTATCTACAGTTTTGCAAACGTTTTCCAGAAGTCCCTAGCAATTGTCTCACTCTTTATTTTTGTAGAGCAACCATTCAACTGTAAGAGTTCCTGAAAGTATTCGGCAATTATTTTGATGGTTTGGAATGTTACGTTATGCCTATATACAATTAAAATTTGTATAAACGAGTAATTTCCATGTATTTTCAAAAGTATAGTAGCATCTTTCGATCACTATTAATATTTGTGTTTTCTACAGCAAATGTAAATTACCTGCTAACAACATTTTCAATATGAACATGTTTCGCAGTGTTATAATTGCTCTGTAATTTAATGTCACTGAAAGCCGTAATCTGCTTCGTAAATTAAAGTATTGTAAATTAGATTGACACGATGTAAACTTGCACCTCATACAATTTGCTATGCATAGAATATATCTCGGTTTATAAATTGATAACCAGTTAATTCAGGGCATTGGTATACATTTAGATTATTGTTGTTTTTCCATTTGCGTAATTTTTAACGATAAATGCGATATTTAGATTGATCTACTTAAAATCAACAGTTTGACTTATACTAATTTACCACACGAGGAGTAATTCTAAAAGCAAAAAAAAAAGGCACACTGGTATCTCTCCTGGTATCGAATTCCTAAATGTGTGTACCAAAACAGTAGATAGATAGATTTATTAAAGTTTGCTTTGATAATGCTCGGTCGCAAAAGTGATTACAATTAGAATTAGAACCATTACAAAACTACCACAAAGATTTACAATTAGAATTAGATGTTGATATCCTTGTTATAATTAAATTTTAGTTATCTCTAAATTGACTTCTAGTTTACTAACATTTCACTACCCTGCACTCCCCTTCACCACCACTGTACACTGCATTTTACTTCATTGTATAAGGGATATGATCATCATCATAATAAAATATAATAATAATAATAATAATAATAATAATAATAATAATAATAATAATAAAGATAAAAGTCTCAGTATTATTAGTGATGATTTGGATGGAATTGCGCATATTTTTATATTTGACTACATTAGGAAGAAGAGTCTCTAGTGATTTGGAAGTTAGTTTGATTTAACCCCTTACTGAGAAAATTTTGTAAATGTCCCAGAGGTTCATGCAAAATACCCGAAAAAACTAATGAATAATTTTCAAAATAACAGATCTTCGACTCAGGGACAATGGACAGAGGCTTCTTCAATTTAGACATAATCCTACACATAGTTTATGCGCTAGTATTTTTCACACACATCAGTCAGACAGACAGAGATACAAACGAACGAACATACAAACGAACGGGTGGACGGAAGGACGTTTTGAAAAAAATACTTTTTAGGTATTAGAGATTACCAAAACTGGTATTTCTGTTGAAATCTCGAAATCGATTTTCCGCAGCATTCCGCGCACATTCCCTATATTACGTAACAGAAAATTTACTTGCAACAAAAAGAACCGCGGAATTGATTTGTTAGTATTGTAAACAAATTTGCACGCCCCAGGCTTGCCTCTGCTTGGCGTCCCGCTGCTGGGAGGATTCTGGAGGGGAAATCTTTGCAAGCAGACGTGCAGAGCGGCCACTGATCTCACCAGTGAAGGACGAACGCCGCCATCCTGCTGTATGAAAGATTCACAAAAGAAATGGGGCTAATAGTCACAGCAGTTGACGTGCGCGAAAGCATCAATGATTTAATCAACCCACAGCCCGGGCCCTACTCCAACGTCCTTGCTACTCCAATCTCGAGGAACAGAAGAACCGGCTTAGGTGGCTCAGACATCAACTGAGACTTGACTGCGGCACAATTTTCGACACTAGCAACATATCGATACAATTCGACACAGCTACGTTGAAATCAGTCTGTGTATGGAGGAAAATTCTATCACCGGCTGCTCTGATTAGTAGTTGTTCATGGTTTCTGTGAAGTAAATGTCCGAACGGTACCCTGACTGTCGGGCCACGGATCACGTGCAATCTTTACTGTTCTATGTTCATTCCTTACACACACACACACACGCGCACACACACACACTAAAATCTACTACTATATCATACAGGACGGGACGTTACAGAGCATTTCAAGCGGGAGTGGTGCCTAACTGACGGGGCTACCTGGAGATATTTGAGTTGGGTGGAGAGATTTTAAAATGAAATCTATTAAACTTTGGATTAAATTAGCAGATGAACAGACTGACACACTCATACATAGGATTCATTAGAGTGCAATGGAGGGAAGCGACCATTCGCTACTGAGCGTACAAAAATTAAAACGGCTCTTGACCGCGCAGGGGTTGGGAGAGTCTCTCCGGAAATGTGGTGAGATTAGAGAGGAACCAATGAAAATAGAACGGCTGATTTCCAATATGACTTGCGGATATTAAAAGGCAGAGATCTGGGCAGCAACGGCTGCAAAAACGTTCGCTAGTTGCTCAAATTCATGCGAGTCCGTTAATGGGGTGGCGTAAGGTTACGTTCAGTTACTCTCGGAAAGGACACAGAGGGGATACGCTTGGTTCAGGGTTGGGGAATGGATTTGCAGCGAGCACTAAAGGACGCAAGTGGTAATGGCATCTGTGTGCTTCGCGGCGTGAATAGGGAAACTGGATCCACATCCTTCTTTAATTGCTGTGCAACCGAATCATGAGGAAAAATGATTGGGAATGGAAAATTACTACTTTCTAAAACAGGAAAACGTAACGCTCGCCCAAAACATTTTTAGGTTGATAAAGCGTCTTAAAATTCATGAATGAATTAGGACATTTTTAGAAAGGGTCGGAACCATTAGGGAAACTGAATTAGGCAGTGGAAAACAGCACCGGTTTAGCTTGAGCGGGCTGACTGGAGAGAAATAAATAAGTCAATTAACTAACAATATGTAGTTAATGCAGTAGTTTTATGTTAATTTAGTAAACAGTGAAGAAATAAGTCATAAGTCATAGTTAATGGTAAGTAAAGTTTTAATAAAGAAATAAAATAAAAACTGGCATATAATAAGCACATTAGGGGGGGGAGGTAAAGGGGGTACGACTTTCGAAAAAAAACAAATATAAAGGCGAGGCGTGGGCGGACGATCTTCTGTGGCGCTGTTTGATTCAGGTTGCTGAGGGAGGCCCAAGCACTGGAAGCGAGACGGCGGGACGCCCGCGCCAGAAATGAAAATAGCAAAATTAAACGTCGATAGATTAGAATAGTACTCGGCTTCTGAGCGACAGGTTTTATCACTCCCCTTCAGGGTTTTTTCCTGAGCCGTACCTTATGGGTCTCTTTCGCGCGGGCTTTTGATGCGATGAGAGACACATTTGGGGTGAATAGCCCAGACATTCGAAAGATATAGGACGCGAAAGGGATATAGAGTATTGATAACTGGCTTAAGGGCCGTCGGCCTAGCCACATAGGATCAAGTAAGCTAATTTGTCTGTAATAATTACCTATTAAATAAATAAAAAATACTTGAGTTGGGAAAACCCCGCAGGCCGACACCGCCTCACTCCCCCACTCGACACAAACCCTCCAAAGCAACTTTGAACATCTAGCAGAGATCACTACTACCTCCCGTGAAAAATCGTGCTCTCGAGTAGCCGGTGCATTGACCATAACAGGTGTCGCGCCCGGAAATACAAAATAATCAATCACTAAAAAGCGAGATCTCAACACAAGGTGCGTATAGTGAAGCTACTTTCGTTGGCATGCGGGTGGTTTTAGGGTGCCTCGGCCTTTGGGGGAGGGAGAGAAGGGTGCTGTGCAGTGCTTGCTAGAAACAAACCATAACCAACTCGAACAGCTCCCTCGAACTCGAACCACTCGAATCCGCGGCCCTCCGGACCGAAGCTCTGAGTCGGTATACGCTCTTAGCCAACTCGCCCATCTAGGCGGGCATTTATTAAATTTGGGTTTGAAATTACAACTCAAAGAGATTCGACGTAAAAATTAGTCCATTATTCTTAAATGCGGAACAATACGGGACAATACATATTTATAAAATATCACTCCACCGATATCAACCTACCGATCTACCTGTCTTTTATATATATATATATATATATATATATATATATATTCCCGTTCTCTTCCTATTTCTCCTCGCTCTTGCTCTAATTCTCTCTCTTTTTCCCTCTCTCTAGTAGTAGACCCTGCTTTCTCTCATCCCCTATACTCGTTTCTAATACTCTTATTATTTATTTCTTTTCTGTTGGTTTTTTGAATTTTTTGATTCTATTTCTCTGGCACTTCTTTCTTATTTCTTCCTCTGCGTCTATTTCTATTTTCTTCTTTAATATGTTGTTTTTAGTTTCGTGCCAACTGATTTTTCTCTTCTTATCTCAATCACATAATTCTTTTCTCCCTCTTTTTGTTTTAATTGTCACTTCTTTTCTTTCGCTCTTCTACTTCTTCTACTTCCACTTTTCTGCCCACCTCTTACTTCCTATATTCATTCTTGTGTGCTTTATCAGCATTGATCCTTTTTAATCGCTATTAATTTTGACGTCTTTGCCAGACCTTGCGGCGTCCGAGGTTCCTAAAGGACGAGAGCAGTGGCAGGTTCGGTTCAGCGGTTCACAGAGTCAGGCCGCGTAGGCATGGTTGTACCTTTCTGTGTAGTGACATTTCCAAATCGCCGTATTTCACCTAATTCAAGAACTTTGACATTCAATTCCTTTCCCCATCAAGATTAGAAGCACATAGGGCGATGGCAGGGGTTGGTGACCTACCTGCGCACAGGTGGAGGAGTGCGTTTTCAATGTGCCTGCAGACCAGGACGTGAACGCCACCCTTCCTCCCCAACTCTAATCACCTCCGAGTGGCGCTGAGGGCTCACGGGTCTCAGGCTATGCGTGTACGTGCAGAGACCCGATGGACCTACAGTCCTCAGCGGTGTGAAGGGACGGGATGTTAATGCATACTATGCATCAGCGTGTCAAAGATCAGTGAAAGAACTCAGGGCGGGAGACATCGGTAAGCCCAATGATGATGATATATTATTGATATATCATATGAAATTTCTTGTCATATTATTTTTTAATTATAATTGTTTGCTTCAAGAACAACAATGACATCACTATTATTACTCCTCTGCTTTTGTTTTAATCCATGCACATTGGTCATTTGTATCCAGTATATCAACGTCGTTTCCTTCCTCCTCGTATAATTTTACTACAACTCATTATTTCGTCATTATAATTAACAATTTCATCTCCTTTTCATTCCGTGCATATTTTGTTCTCTATTTTTTCTGATATCTTTAATGTTTACCCTTCAGGGATTTATCATTTATTCATTGTTACTTTGACTAAACGACTTTATTTCAAGATTCCCGCCAGTTAAATCAATCTTCCCATTGATTCTAATGCCTTGTTTATACCATTTTTGATTTATTTCATTCATTTTTCACGTTTATTTTATCGACTTTTCATTCTGTTTAATCCTGACAAGCGCATCAGTTTGACGTTAAAATATCTTTTTAATCTGCAAATTACAAACAATTGAATTGTACTTCAATCTTTCAGAAGGCGATTGTATTGTTTGTGAATTCCGAGTAATGTAATGAGCACTCGGGCACAATGTAAGTGGGATTTTATCACGATTCATTGGTTGTCTGAATGCTCACATTAGCTACTTCGAATCGCTTTTAAGGAGTAATCTACCGCTATAAAAGCAGACCGCTGAGAGAGAAAGTTTGAACGTTAAATGAATAAAAGTTTGCCGAACTACCGCTTCTGAAACCACCAAACTTCCTCTCGGCTGCAACGGAAAGAGCGTCGCTAAAATGAGAGCGCGAGCGAGGACAGAGAGGCTGCGGCTCCTCGTTGGAGCAATCAGGTAGGTGTGTTGCTATGTGAGGAATCCAAAAATTGCTTCGAAAAGAAACCCAAGAAAATTGTACGCTCTAAAAGAAGAAAGAGAAGCCTTTAAACTTTTATTCTTGTTGTTCTCTTTATTCAAAACACGATGTGCATTACCGTAAGCAAATTATCTATTTCTGTTCCCTTAAATTCAAAAAGATAATTCAACCGAAGGAGCATCTTTTGGAGGAGGGCACTCAGGAGTTTAGTTCCCAAACGGCATGACACCATATTCACAAATCTTGTTATTACTATGTTCTACAGTAATGAAAAAATAATTCGATGTTTTCTTTGAATACATTGATAACATAATATCATAAGTGAATAATACTTTATTAGAAAACATTACGTCGAGTAGATAGTGCATCAACAGCCCAACTATTAAACTTTTGATTGAGCTATAACGCTCAATTATAAAATAAATAAACATTTAAATTACACTTAAATTAATGTTTTTCTCAATCGTTCTTCTTTTTCATTTTGTCCTTTGTCCCATTGAGAACGTTTATGTACGGTATATATATATATATGGTTCTTCAATAAGCAATAAAATGCGAGATTAGAGTGATTTTAAAAAACAAAATGTATTTTATATTTAGAAAAAGGATAGTAAATAAAATGTTACACAAAATATGTACAAAACAGTCATTTTTCGACAGAAAACCTAGAATTGTGCGGCCCTAATACAGATAATATGGATAAGTTATGTTCTAATATGTCGTAAATTGCTCCGATAAAATCTTATGTAGTTAGATTTTGCGAATAGTCGGTATGCAATTTAAAAAATTACAAAAACAAAATTTTGTCAAAAATGGCTCCAAATGTTTTCTTTAAGCTTTTGGTAAGGATTGCGCTAAATGCAGTCTATAAAATGACATGAACGCCACATTGCTTTATTCTTTTGTTTTTTAAATATTTACAACAATGTAATTTTTTTGACTTGTCTCTCACGTCGCTAATATTTACATTAGCGGCAATTTGTTCACATTATTATATTTATGGGTACATGTGTTTAGAATAATGTTGTAAAATGTTTCTTAAAAACTGTACCGTTTTCTGTGAGAACTAACTCAAAATTCCGCACTTTGGAAACTCTCAAACGCCGTTTTCTCAGAAATGTTTTAATTTTTTAAAAACATTTTTGAGTGAATAGTGGTATGTGGCCTAAATTAATTGTTTTAATCAGAGAAATTATTTTTAAAATATTGTTTGTGCTGTTAACATAACATTACGAGCTACTTGTATACATATAGGTGTTGTGGTGCGTTATCGTTGGCATTTTATGGGAAGTAATATGAATAAACTGTCGCAATTTGTCAACAATAGTATTTAATATAAGAGCAGCTTTCGATGGCTTAGCCATCATCATCAGATGTCTGATACAAGAAGGAAAAAACAAAACGTTAAAACGTGAATATTCCTTTGATTTTACAAGATTATGATAAAGGTTACAAATAATTTACCAAATTTTTTAGAAAAATATATTAACATTTAGAACTGGAAGAAAGAAAAAAGGAGGGGGATTAAGTCATTAATACTAAAGAAAAGCGATGAATAGAAATAGGACACGTAAAATTTTTTAAACAGAAAACATAGAAATGTAAGTTGAGCCGTTCCTTACCTGCTGGATGGCAGCCACAAAACGACATCGCGGGGTCGGGCGAGCCAAGGGGCTTAAGTACCCGGCCGTGGGGTGGAGGAGTTCAATGGCCTGGGTGCGGTGCGCTGTCACTGTGCCGCCCCGGCGGGGTGCGGTGTGGGAGTGGTACCTAATAATAATTTTAGTAAAGGAGAAGGACTATGGTTAATGTTTTCATTCAATAAGTTATTATTTAAATGAATATGTAGGTTTTCTAAAGTTAATCTGGTGTGGTAGTGATTTTCTATTTCCAGTATACGAATGTCTGTGTGTGGATTGAATGTATGGCCTGTCTGGAGTAAATGATTGGCAAAGTGAGATTTACAGGTGTTGTGTTTCCAAGCATGTATGTGTTCCTTGATTATGGTATTAAAAGTTCTGCCTGTTTGACCAATATATTTGGCTACGTAGTCGTGGCAATTTAGAGAATAGACGCCGCTTTTTTCTAGAAGATCTGTGTGTTTTTTGGGGGACAGTATTTTTTTGAGGGAATTTGTGATTTGAATGATACTTTAATACCTGCTTTGTGAATATTGTGTGCGACTTTTTCTGAAAAGGGGTCCAAAATAAGGTAGGCAAGTGTACTTGTCCGGTGATTTTGTTATAGGAGAAAGTGTAGTGTACATTTTTTGTTTTTGTTTGACTATTTTGCGGCGTAGTATGTTGTTAATGAGTTCTGTACTGTAACCGTTAGACATAGCAATGTGTTGTATGGTGTGCAGTTCTTCCAGAAAATGAGATTTTGTCAGGGGGAGGCTTTGTAATCTGTGTATCATATAGTGGAAGGCAGAATGTTTATGTTGAATAGGATGTTGTGAAGAGTTGTGAATGACAGTGTCTGTGTCTGTAGAAGTTTATTAAGAGAACTTTCTTCAGTTAAACCCACAGGAAGCTACAGGAAATTAATTTTTGCCCTATTGACAAAATCTTTCTCCAGTACATTTATTTACTGGTTTATTTTACTACAATTCCTTAAAGTTTCATTGCAAAACAGCATTCTTCATTCAAAGTGCTTTTTAAGTACAAAATAATGTATTGAATCATCTCGGAAATATTATTTAAACATTTACTCTTATTTGAATTCGATTCTAGCATTTCATCTTACACATTGTTTGAGTCATAAATTTCTATTTGGTCTATATAGGCCTTCTCTTTTGTCCTGACGGCCCCCATAGCTGTTATTTTGAGCATGAAAAATGTTGAGGTTTGCATACAAAATTTACATATTCAGTTATAAGTAAAGGAAATAAAGTATAGTTTATATTAGACTATTTTAACATGTAATAAATATTTTTTTAAAAATGTTTTGAAATTGTACATTTTCTTACACAGTAGACTACTTGATTACAATTATTTCACAGACAAAATATATGGTATGCGTATTTTTCCGAAACGCGGGGTCCCTGGTGAATGGGGGCCCCCAAGCAACTGCTTGTTTTGCTTGTAGGTAAATCCGGCCCTGCTCACTTATGGAATATGGTGAAGAGGAGACAGCGGTGAGATAACCTAATGATTTGGATGCATTGTGAGTCACGAAGTCGGTTTGCCCTGTGGAATAGAGGGAACGAGTCACACGGACAGGCAAGGGAAAGACTTTGGTACGGATAATTTTCATGTCAAAATACGAATGGAAATACGAATACTGGAACAAATTCAAATATCACTTTAAACAGATTCTTACTGAAACTAGACTATTTGAGAAAGGAGATTTGACTGCAGTTTTCCAGATTTAATACTTTCCTTCCACAGAAATAGTAAACAAGTGCAAACTCAATGTATTCCACGCTATGCGAGCATGTGCGTTGGATCGGAGTGTATATAATCTCTTTCCGAGATTCATTCTCTTTTCTATTCCTTTTGCTGCGCATTTCCCTCTGCCGAGGCCACGCGCGCTGTTTACGAGTTGCAGCATAGTACCCAGCGGCGCCGCGGGAGGCGCTCGTAGCTCAGCGGCAACGACCGAAGCAGACGGAGCGAGCGGTAGGGTCGGGCAGACTGACTCCCTTCGCATTGTAGGAAGGATCCTTGGACGCCAAGGTCATTTTTGAGCACCACTTCTTCCTCCTCACTGCTCACAGCTCGCTGCTCACTCGCGTGTCCCTTGCTCTCCGCTTAACTAGTTACAATATTTCAACTTTCGCGTCGGGGAATTGCGTGAGCCGGGACACGCCCTTAGCTTCAGACTGGCCTTTCGATATCTGTGGTAGAGCAACGAATGTAAGTGTACATGTGTGTGTAATGGATGGGGATAGATCAAGGAAGGGAATTGCTGCTGTCCGTGAACTGTTCGTCAAGGCACTACCCCTGCAATCGCCTATTGTTTGTCGAAGAAACTACGGAAAATTACCGATCAGAGCAGCATATTTAAATGGCTCCTAAGTGTTCCTCAGAGAACTTATTTGGTTTATATCGGCAGCGTTAGATGGTCTCACATTTTCATCCATTCTGTAGGAAGGGGCAATAAAAGTGTACTTCATAGATCTCTCCATAATAACAATTAATTGAGAATAATATTTTCGTTCGACTACATTCGAAACCTAGAAAATTGAATTCTTGGCTTACCTTTTCTACTTACCAGCTGTCGAGTTCCTGCTGTTTATCACTGCCACATACCAGCATGTGAAAAGAATGTGCAAAGTTAAATCGGTAAGTAAATACTGAACATATCGTACTCAAATAATTAAAAATGATTCCTTTTCATCCTCGCCCTCTTTAAAATTTACTTTCTTCTTCTCCTTTTTTTCTTCATATTATTCTTCTTACTCATTTACCTTTTTTTATTTACTTTATACTTACCCTTTCCTATTTGCATCCTGCTCCTCATCTTTATTATTCCCCCTCCCTCCTCGCTGGCTCGCTCCCAGCTAATACAAATGTTGTATGACCATTGCAGGGGCTGTTGCAATTGTACAACGCATAAATGCAAAGCGCAGAAAGTTGCCTCTGGAATTCGCTACATGGTGTGATGTCACCGTCTATTAAACAGAAAAAGTAAGTAAGAAAAAATATAGAGGAGTATATACATTTAAAAACAGCTTTTCAATTGGGGAGGCGGAAAATAATGAGCCCCCACCATCTGCTTGCCGCAAATTGTACTATTTGCCTTGTCGTGAAAGTAGTGCGCTGTCACTTCAGAGGTGCGCCATTGACGGAGCCAATCGTTCGGCAGTGGGGGTGGCGTTTTAATCCGCGATAGGTGACAAAACGTTCGTAACACCACGAGCACCAGTGATTTAAGAAAATGCCGAAAGATGCCGATGCAAAAACGTTATAATTTAGTAGCTGCAGAAGCCATTTTTGGTGCTATCGAACGATAAAGACATTAGTGCAAAGAACTTGGAAATACCCACACCATATTTGAACATGCCGCCCCTATTAAACAGGTTCTTAGGTCGAATGAGACAATGTAATCGTGATGGATATTTAGAAACTAAGAGTGCGTAGTTGCAAAGTAAAGTAACATTGTTTCTCATTTGCATGTAATTTCTTTGGGGATCAGTCAGAACAATATTTTCAAAAACGTTTTCTGAATATACTAAGATAAATGATTGTAATGATAAATGACAAAGACATTATTATTAAAATATCACTATCATCATTATTAATATTATTATTATTGTTGTTATTGTTGTTCTGTTTTTTGTTTTCTACTCCAACCTTTCATTTACAACAGTAAAGTTTTACTCAAATCAATTTAATATGTAATTCTTGGTGGGTTTTGAAAACATTCGTGATCAACAAAAAATCCAGTTACGTTCAATGCTTTCATTTAAAATACACCATAGCTCAGAACGTGGTTTACAAATTTATGAGTTTGAATTAACGTATCATTTCATTGCATTTTGATAATGAGGAACAATTGATGGACATTTAAATATCTATTTGCTATATTTTTGAATTTTCAATTTCATTTCATTTTTAAATATTAAAAAAATATTTTCGTGAAAAACAACGTCTAAAAATTTGCCCCCTTAGGCGTACGCTTGTCATGCCCAAGCATCTGACATGCCTCACTACAACTGCATCCGATTCTAATGCATGAAGAAACTTGTTTTATACGCTCTGCCGTCGTACAACAATAAAATATACTGTAACGTTTCATAGTAGTGAATTAAAACATATACGTAAATATTTTAACAGAGATGTTTATTCTGTTTCTTAATGATACACTAAAATACTTGATCTATTTACAGATAGGTTGCACAGTCCTTGTGTTCTTCACTTGGTTATTTCCTTACTCACGACTCTGTTTTCTTCTCTTGATTATTTATTTACACTATTCACATCTTCTACACTATTGCACAGCCCGATGCTCTGTCCACGTTCCACTGCGCTGAGCACAATTCACTGCGCAGAACACAATTCACGGCGCTGATCAGGGTCCACTGCACTGCTGTTCATCGCATTCACAGTTCAGCTTTCGACTTCACCTACTGCTGTTCACCTACTGCACCACTGTTCACCAAAATGCACACTTAACAATGCTCATCTTCCACATCAGACGGACTTAGACTGCATGCTGACTGACTATATACTCACAGTGACTGACTGACTGCTACCGCTGGTAGCGGTGAATTTATAACTGGTCGGCGCCTGTCTCGAGCCATACGGAACTTGCGTCGTACTTCTACGCGACTCGCGACTAACCCGGAACCGTCCACTTCGGGGGCCGCTGGCAGATGACGCAATCCGCGCCGCGAATCTCGGCAGATGATGCACTATTCGTTACAAAACATTGTAAAAAGTTTCCTCTTCTACTTGAGTTGAATTATTGACTTCCGATGCCCAAGCATATCCTGACAAATGAGCCACACAAGACCTCACGCTTCTCTTCCTAAACGATCCCTCACCCCTTACACACACATTCTTACATGCACTATTCTACCACACTTGTTGGGGAGCCAGTCGGGAGCTTTCAGCTTGTTTGAGCTGCGTCGGTGTGTGACTGGTGAGAGATTCCTGGCTGGGGATAATCCCGCAGGCCGGCGTACAAGCCAACTTCGGACCTCACCATCCCGTGGGGAAAAGATATCGCCTCATCCCATGTTAAAACACTTACAAGGCTAATGCTCATAGTAGATGACGCGCGTGGAAAAATCAATCAACGAATCAATCTTCCTAAGTCGCGGAACTGCATTGTTTGTTACCTCGTACGCCTTTGTCATTCGGTGAACATATACATAATAATAATATTGTTAAGCTTTTATTAAATAAGGGACATATTTAGATTCGTGATTATACATTTGACATAGTATGAAATGGAAATAGCCATATTATTTTACATTAATTATAAAATGTTGCATAATTTGTAATACTTTAATGCTGCTTAACAGCTTTCAAAATTTCCACCAAATGAAATTTTTCCATATGCTTACGCATATTTAGCATATTTCCTTAAAATAGAGACATATCTCTACAACATTTCATCTTTTCATAGAATATTTTTATTTGTGAGCGTAACTTATTTCGAAAGAGCTTGTCAAAGTTTGCGTTTGTTTTTCTTCTTTTATATAGATGATAAAATACTTGTGAAATATAGGTTTTTAACATAATATTTCTAAACCAGGCAGAATAAAAGCAACAAGACATACTAGGTGAATATTTACTTCAATTTTATCTCCCACGAAGTAAGATTATATTGTTCTGTTCACTTCAAATATGCATCTGAATTTTACCAACAACGTTTATCCAGGAAATGAATTATTGTTAATTTTAATTACATATTTAAGTGCACAGTATTTTAATTACGAATTTTGCTTGGTCGGCGTAACTGCTTTCTTAGGAAGTGACTTACAATGGACAAAAAATAACTTTTCTCTGAGAACTGAACTGCATAGTTTGACTAACGATATTAATTTATTTAGTGATTTCGATTATTTGAATTTGGAGATAGCAAATATAGAATCGAAGTTTATTAGTTATTGAGAATAAACTAATCTGTTGGAGGTTTCAATATATTTTTAGGAAAACGAGATGATGTAATGATGCGGACGAAAGTGATGATTTTTCGTCGGAGACTATTGTGAAGCTCTTTTATCGAAAACGTGGATAGTCGTATTCCTCTGCGTAGTAAATTATTTCTTAATTCACATTTTGCAGTCAAAATCCATGTTTTATGGGTCCTTGATGCAAGAAGTTAGAAATTGGCATTTTAATAATAATTGAGATGGCGGTTACTTTTTCCTCTGACTTGGAGCTTATAATACAGTTTCTAGTTAGCTTCCCCGTCTTTCCTGAGATACCAAAAAAGAGTTTTCTTTTTGCCTCGATGAACATCGAGTGATTTAATGGTTGATTTCAAATGTATAAGGTTGTTATGGAACATTTATGTAAAAATTCCGTTGTGTGCCATCTGAAATATGAACTTTCCTTAAGTACAGTCAATTTATTTAGAAAGGCATAACTCTTCATGAAATAAATATTTACTGTCGTGGGAAACACACATCTTGAATTTTGTACTATCAAGATTCTTACAAAATCTCCGATATTTCAAGATCTCTTCTCAAAGTTTCTTCCTTCATGTCGACTTAACGGATTTCCTTCCTCCCGAATCTTTTCCAACTCGCTTCCAAACTGGACTCGACCTGTCGAAACTATCGTTAAACACATTTCTGTAGAAATTCACATGTAGAACGGGTTGCAAAGCCATAAATTTTTTGTAGCGTGACATAATCCCAGACGTACTTTATGAAATTTTGAAACTTCCAAAGTAGCCAGAGGTAGGGAGCCAGACGTGATGGAAAGGTTATTTACGACTTCGTATCCTGTCTGGTGGCAAAATCACAAGAAGGCTAGCCTATTTTCGTGTATCGCCGATCGTTTTGCGTTTCTCTCTCCTACCAATCGTAACCAATGAGGTGACAAAAGAAAGAACACCGCGGTAAAGTGACGAAATGTTCTGTCATTTCATAAATACCAAGGACATGTTGAAAATAACCCTTACCCAAATATATGTCTCAGTTCATCAAAGGAAACGAAAGGAAAACCAGCATTATTACAAGCAATTTTGGTCCGCGCACGCGCGAAATTGAATGTGGCACGTCTGCGACGTCACCGCGTGACGTCGTAAGGATTCCGCCAAGCGGACAGGACGCTCATCAATGGCAAAACGAGAGGGAAAAGATAAGACAATGGAAATCGCCATTGGCCACCGCATCAAAATTGAGGGATCCAACTGGCGAAATCTTGGTTCCGTTAAGAAGACGAACAGTCTTTTGAAAATTGTTGAAGCGAGTATTCAGAAATGCAGTCAGATATAATTCGTTGAATAGCTTAGTCGTGCAGTTGAAGTGTTTTATGGTGTGCAATCCGTATTACTAACTACTTACTTTAGCCATTATGCCCTTTAGTTAAACGAAATAATCCTTGCGAAAATGCTGGTGTTTGGACGTAGTGGACAGATGCCATCGTTTTATCAACGTGCATAAACTACGCCGCTTTCTAATGGCCGACTAAAATAGAACTGTGTTGCGAGCGGACAGAGATTTTGTTAGAGTGAGTAACATTGCTACTAATCGTGCAACGTGAATCATCGCCAGCAGTTCTAAAATCTTACATTGGTGACCACTTTAAACATATTCGTGAATTAAAACGTGATCAATTACGACTCACAACTAGCATCTCCTCAATTCTTCAACGGCTGCAACGAAAACTCTAGCACACAGTGTTTCGAATCGATGCGTTTTGAAGAAAAAGGCGAAGTTGAAAGGAACGACAGACGAGAAGTGAGCTCACCGCTGGGTCCAGCCTAACCTCTATGGTAGCGCTGTTGGTCCAGCCGACCGGCATCGTGTTTGGTGTTTGGAAGAAAGGTGAACACCGAGGCTGCCAGCCAGCGAGTCGAGGCGCGCGCCGCCTGACCGTGAGGCAGGTCACCGAAAGGGAGGGTTGGCCGCCAGCGTCGGATTCTTGCAGAAACTGCGCAAAGTAAGCAGAACCTGCAAAGTCCATTCATCCCTTTCACGTTGCAGAAGCGTGACACCGGGTCACTAGAGTTGCATGGTGCCGGAGAATTACTGTCCAACTAAACTACTGTTTTTTAGCACTTTACCCATTGTCAAGCCGCTTAAGCACTTCCCGTTTTTGTAATGTTCAGGAAATATGTTTTCATTTGCATAACATTGCATCTGATTTGTATTAACATAAAAATTATGAACAAAAACGCATGAAGTTCGCATAATGTAAGTCAATCCAATACGTACTGTACGTAGAATACCCGTTAACAGGGGTGACACAAACTGTGCTTCAACTCTTCTAAACAATAAAGCAACAACTACTGCATGCGATCGGTCATGTATGTGTAGCGTCACGGCTTGGCAGCAGCAAGCCGAGTGCAAGGTAGAGGGTTGGGGGATCTAAAGATAGACGCCCAAACAAAGACGGGACTTTCCGACAGGAAATGGTCCGCGGGCCAGGCAGCGCCAGGGAAAGGCTCTTTCCACCGCGCGGGGGTGGGGAGTAGTGACGTAGGAGGTCAGATGACCTGAACCTATAAAGACGCCGCGGCGAGACGGCGCGAACGGGTAACGTTTTCTGGTTTCCTCGTGGCTAGACCACAAAAACTTTGTCTGCCCAGGCTAGTGCGGAGTGCCGAGGGCACGTGGTTGTTCGACGAGTTCGGACAGGGGGATGTGTTCTTCAAACACATTCGGGCAGATCGTCAATCTGCAGGGGCACACCAGATGCCAATTTGCGACGCGGCCTTGCAGGCTGGTCGTAGGCGTCGCCGCAAGGCGCATGTAGGGAGAGGAGGGCTGCAGTGGTAGCTCTGGCAAACCGCCTTAGAGTGAGAGTTGTAAAAATGTACATTGTGTAAATAAAACTTGTATATACTCACTCGTGTCTGTTTCCTTGTGGTGTAGATCACTACACACGACGTTACATATGTACTGTACTCCGTTGTTTGCTACATATCCACTTCCTCATGTCACTACGCTACGTTGGCATTTTTTACATTGCACGTCACGTTGCATTGTGTCCGTACATGTATTCGTATATCTATGGTATATAATTTTCGGATAATCAGAACAATTCCGGATCCGATAAGGCCAAAGCCCAGCTGGACCGAGCTTCGCGTTAGGAGGTAATTTTGGTTTTAAAAAATGTCACAAATGTCAAAAATAAATAAGTTACAGAATTGAATAGTAATTAACAGTTACGTGAACAGTAACAAAACATTTTTGCGGGAAGTTTAAAAGCAAGAAACGGAATTTTAAAATAGTAATTCAGAACTTTTGTATGTAAAACTAATGAAACCGAGACTTCTTCGCTGGGAAAGAGAAAATGGTCGCTGGTAAGAAACATCATCATTATTTGTAACAGTTTGCTGCTCAAGATATGAACGTCTTGAAAACCGCCCAAATCCTTTTGCCATTAACCTATGAGATAATAGTGAAGAAATTTCCCGATTACACAGACTTCAAAACTTACAACTCCGTTATAGACTTTCAAATTAGATACAGTGTATACAGTTACATATATTTCTCATACTTTCACTTACAAATTGTCTTTGGCATTGTCATATTAACATATTTGCTAATTATTTTAATGTAAAATAGATAGTAAAATTTAATTTGTTCAGAATAAAATGTTTGCTGGTTATCTTCGAAAAGGGGAGTAAACTTGTCACTGAAATTCTATTGTGTTGTTTTGACGACTGCTTCAACATATTCTGTTATAACATTTTAAGTAAATAAAACAAAAATAAATGAACAATACATTATCAATCATAATTTATTTGTAACTAACCGTCTCATACAAGAATCATGTATGGAGAATTTATGTCTTCCGTGACGGAGTCATCTTTCCGCAAAATTAGTTTCGAAGAAAGTAGTTGATACTGTGCTCAAGTAAATGAGAGCGTTTGTCGGAAGTTTCCCATTTACTGAGAAGGAAAGGTCAAATGGATAATCGCCGCATACATGGAAAAATTCGTTACAAAAACACGTCAATTTCTAAAAAAATTCACTTAAATACAAAGATGTACACAAATTTACAATTGCCTATTTACGCCCATTATGATGCGCTAATTGAGTATAGGGTTCCATTAAAAAAAACAAAATTGCTTTTTGGTTTGAAAACCATCAGCAATATCTTCAGTTAAACTTAAAAGCTAATGAGTACATGAGTGGTTTAATCTAAATCCAAATTGTTCATCAGAAATTGCATTTTTGATTGTAAGGAATTTATTGAATCTATTCGTAGTCGCTCACAGGCAGTCGGACTCCCTTCTCCTAGCGCCGAGAAGTGATGGCCATGAGCGTGGATCTCTCTTGGTTCCTGTCGGGGGGCTTGGACGCAACGGAATATTCTTGCTCGATAGGCGGTGGTGTTACACTACTTTGTGCTGCTGTTTTGGCCACCCTCCTTGTGATAGAAAGAGTGGAGCAAAACCCTGGCCCCGCTGTGCAGGCTGCTGCGGAAACATGTTCACGCGGTGACACATTGGAAGCAGATATGGCTCAGGCTCATGCATATATTGGAGAACTGACTCTAAAAATCAACGATTTGGAAGAAGTTGTTAAAGGTAAGGTAGAGCCGCACGCGAGGAAGAGGCGAGGAATGTACGACCGAATAGCCAGTGAGTCTACTCAGTCAGGTGCTCCGTATACCGGAAAAGTTTAGGTGATAGGCGACTCAATGCTGCGGCACAGCTCCCGTGTGTTGAAGAAAAAAGGAGCATTTTTTCCCCCTGGAACTGACATCGAGAAAATGATCTTTGTAGTGAAAAAAGCCGAGCAAATCGACGAAATACAACTGGTACTTGTTCATGAAGGTACAAACGAGCAGAAACGGCAACTCGTGTTCGACACTACCAACCAGTGTATTGAACTTGGACAGGCCATCAAGGCTAAGTACAAAAATACTAGGGTGGTCGTTTCAGAGATTGACTCGTGGCTAACTGAGGCTAGATAGACTGAGTCGTGACTAACTGAGGAAATCGGATCCTCTGAAATGTATTTGCGGGGTCTTTATTTGTGTCGAACCAGATATTAGATTAGATTGGGACAGTACAGAGTTCGAAATGATGAGAATATGAATTACTAATACAGGAACCATATTAGAAATTATTGCATGCTGTACATCTCCGAGCGAGGGATATAACATTTTAGATGACATCATTCAGAGATTGGGAAACGTGAATGGCCAGCTTATTATTATTGGAGGCGACTTAAATATTCCTATAAACCGGAGACCGCTGTGACCGGGGGTGGGGGTAATTACTGAAATCTGAAAAGAATTTGACGCAGACTTTTATTTATTTCTTTAAAATATATTTACATATCTTTGGTTTCTAGTGATCTATAATAATTAACATTTATTCAAAATAGTGTTACACTTGCTAACATTCTACTTTTTCCAGCTATACGTTTCGTTGCTCAGAGCTTTGTTTAGCAGAGATATTTGCTCAGGTTTTTTAAGAAAATCAATGAATTGATCACAAGTCAAGATCATAATTTTCTAAAAAAAAACGAACGAAAATTCGATCTTTTTCAAAATGAAGATATCGAAAAGCATTCCCGGGGGATTATTCTTGACACTGTTGCGCGATGCGATTCACGCATAATCGATAGATGCTGTCTCTGTCTGATATGCGTAGAAAGAAAGAGACAGCGGGTGGCGATAACACGAGAATCGCAAGACCAATTTTCATGTTCTGCTCTTTCTTTCTAATGAAGAAGGAAAGGACAGATTTCTGATGAAATAGAAAAAACTTTAAAATGTAAGTTGAAAAATCTATTTATTTTGTAAAATATTTGAAAATGTATTGAAATTGAAAAAAAAACGGAGATAATTTTTCAAAAACCGGAGACCGGAGATTAAGCTCAAAAACCGGAGTCTCCGGTCTAAAACCGGAGAAGTGGCAACTCTAATTCCTAGCGAGGGGAAAGACCAATTACTTCTTAACAGTCTAGTTTGGGACAGCGTATGAACTGAGGTAGTTCGGAGCAGCAGGATGCGCTTTTGGATGTCTACTTAATTAGGCCGAAAAACTTTTCAAATCTTGTGAAGTTGTGAGAATTAGCCTTCTCAAAGAGGTTTTTCTTCACTTACATGAAAATATTTCAAGGAAAGGCATTACGACAATCTGTAACACTTTCTTGGCAGGGTGTCTAAAACAAATGGTATTAAATATTATTGTCACAGAACTTACGAAAATTCCTAAAATCATCTATTGTTGATAGCCTCACTTTCTCAGAATCTATTTCAGGTTTAATTGTAAAATCTTCTGTAGTGTTATTTTTAATGTCTTCAATTAACATCGAGTAATTATTCGCATTATGAACAAAGATTGGAGGTAGTTTAAATTCTGCCACGTTTGGTTTTTCTTCTTCCCTTTCTATTTCAGCAAGTACATCATATCGTGTTTATACAGGAACACTATATTCTTTTCCGTTCTTCTCGTTCACTTATAACGGTTTTGCGTTTCAAACCTGTCTCAGAATTTGGTGACTATTCTTGAATGACCTGTCGTTGATCTGTTA
This sequence comes from Gryllus bimaculatus, assembly GCA_017312745.1. NCBI lineage: Eukaryota > Metazoa > Arthropoda > Insecta > Orthoptera > Gryllidae > Gryllus > Gryllus bimaculatus. The sequence goes on along the minus strand of BOPP01000053.1, from coordinate 1,253,342 downwards.
TTGGTACTACTCCTATCTCTTGATAGTCTAGAACTTTGTAATACATATTGGAACACACTTTCTTCATGTGGAGATGAAAGATCAGTAGGTTGTTGATGGTTGAAAAACTCTCGTTGATTTTGTGATTGCTGCTGTAAATGTTGTGATTGTTGTCGAAGAAACATAACATGTTGCTCCATAGCATTTTTGCTAACATTTTTCATCATTTGATGACTGCACATCCGTATTTGTCATTGGATCATGAATATATAAAAAATGATAATTATCTTCACAGTGACTATCATTAATCGCTGGTAGTGCATTAGCAATGCACTGTGGAGGGGCAGCACATTCACGATCAGTGGCTTCTTGAAACTGTATAATATTTCACTATTCTCAAAATTAATCCAATTTCAATTTCTTACAGTCAGTTTCACCAAAGACTCCGGTAAAAAGAGAGTTATTTCATTTATTAGTGATCGCACTCTAAACAGTCGCCTGTATGACCGAGCGAAACCCCGAAATCCCGGTCAAGATGGCCGCCATGGGAATCGAATCCAGATTATTATTATTATTATTATTATTATTATTATTATTATTATTATTATTATTATTATTATTAAAATAAGTAAACTACAAAGTAATGGATTGAATTGAAATGTGGTGTACTAGATGCATGACAGATAAATAGTATAAGTTTGAAAATTATGTAATAAACATAAAGCTTTTTAATAAAAAATATCCTCATATGGGCAGTGCCTTAACGCTGTTGCATTCGGCTGAGGCCACTGAGGCCCGAGGATAACTCGCGACGGAAAGCGAATGAAGACAGAGAGGGCAGGGAAGACCCCGAAACCGCGACCCCGGGCTGCCTCGTGGGCTCGTTTCGTTCCCCGACGCCTGCCTCCCTGGCGTGTCTGGGGTGGGACTTGGGTTCCCGGATCCGTGCACGCCATCCGCGACACGGAAAGGGCAGGAGAGGTTTTTCACAAGCTACTAAAGTAGATATTCCCTCGTTCAAAAACACGATTCTATCGCATCTGAGTAAAGGATTCGACATATACAGAGAAGAAAATAGCTATTACGAAAGAGAAGAATTCAGAAATGCAGAGCTCTAGGATTGTTAAAGACACTATGTAATCTTTGAAGACTTGAAACGTATTATTATAATAGGAGCGGTTGGCCAAAGAATACTCTCGCTATGTATACCGATATATTCAATGAACGACAGTAGCGTAATGAAATGAGCGAACGTCCACCCGCGAAATTTGTATTCGGGCCGATCTTATAAGAGTGAACACAAGTAGTGTTAGTTCCATAAATAATAAAAATATCCTTTAACAAATTCGAATTCATCAGTTTATGATTAAGAATCAATAGTGGTAAAATAATAAAATAATTTTGAGATTAAGGCTAATACAACCTCACTGAATTGCTTACATTTATTGATTTAGAAACATGGTGACATAATCTACCGAAGCCGAATAAATCGTATTTCTGGAAGATGCTGTTTTTAATATTTTATTGTATCAACTATCCCACAGTATAAGAGAAAGTATCAAGTTAGTTAATGTTTCTTACATTCGCAAAACCTACAGACTAAAAGTCGCCGCTGTTTCACCAAGCCCCTTTCCGCATTGCGGGCCTGGCAAGCCCGCACGTTACGCCACTGATGCACGTTGCTTCGAAACTGATCACAGGAATTAAATACGTCCTGTAGCAAAGGTCCCCGGAAGTGGATATGTTAACCGAAATTACAAATATCCATCCATTCATCCACGAAGGCGCACAAACTATGCGCCACACTATGGGAAGGTTGTCTTCGCAGCGCCGACACGTTGGCGGGGAGAGGGAAAGGATGGCGAAGACCGCTGTTGCGACGGCTGCTACAGGAACAATAGCACCTTTCATTAAATAGCATGACAGAAAGTACAGTTGTATACCCAAAATACTATCAAAATATTAACATTTCTTACATCACTGCATTCCTCTTTGTATGATCTAGTGATAGTGAGAAAAAAATATATAGTTCCAGTTAAAAATCAAAGGTGATTAATTATCTCAGAAACTAAAAATATTTCAATCATTATCTCTTCACTATATCACTGGCCCCAAGATAACGCATTGTTGAGTGAAAACTATATTTCGATATGGGAAGCCATTTAGTAGTTACGGGAGTTGCCCATAGTTGGGCTCTCCCACACTCTCTCTCTCTGTCTTACCTGCATGGACTTCCCACTTTTGGCCTGATGGTCGTGTGCTGGTCGCTGCGCCGACGCCGTTCGGTCCCAGCCTCTGCATCGTAAGAGAGACGGGATTCGCCTCTGCCGTCTGCGTTGCCTTTCTTGCGTCCTCTTCCGTTCTTCTTCGTAGTCGATCCATCTTCTTCCTCTTGCGCCTGGATCTTCGGCCTCTTCTTCTTCTCCTGTCTGCTACCGGCGCCTCTCGACTACGCCCACGTTGCGAAATTGTCCCTTCACTTTACTGATATACTCGTGCAAGTTCCTCGCCTGCGTTGCTACTTTTACTTGCTAAGCCAGACCTTTTCAATGCTTCTCACACAACGGCAACTTTACTTCCGTGTTTGTTAATTGAAGAAACCACTACTTAATCTGCACTATCTCGGCGACGACTGACTAGAACGTCTGTTCGACGCGCGAATACTCCTACCTAGAAGTCGTTGCAGCGGCAAACAATATCTAAACTAATGTTAACGAAAGTGTTGACGCCGCTATCGGTGGTAACGAGCTGCTTACCCGACGCGGCTGGTGGCAAGAAAGAGAGCTTCGCTTGCGGGTTGGCGCGTATTTATGCGCGGCCGGCGCCTGGGAAATTCTCAGTGGTGGGGCTGCTTCCTCTCTCTTAACCCTTCACAAGGAAAACATTGCTTGCAAGTTCCCATTGCGTTTAGTACGGCACCAGATACGAGGCGCGCGCGTTTAAGTACCTCTGCTTACGCGTCTGTTATCTCGCTGCCTCCGTAGTGTTCACACATGAGACGGTGGTGTTATGGTGTTGTACAATCCGTAACGCACAATATATATATATACATATATATATATATATATATAGATATATCTAACAAACACACTATATATTAACTATATATACTATTATATAATATATATATAGTTATATATATATATATATATATTATA
>BOPP01000053.1:1191706-1249809 GCA_017312745.1 Gryllus bimaculatus | reverse complement strand
TATATATATATATATATATATATATATATATATATAGTGTAATAGGTTTGTGTTATCGTTTAAAGTATTTATGTTATTATAAAAGTATACTTTGACGCTGTGACGGTTTTAATAAAAAAGTGCTGTATCCAACTAGACATTTACCGATGTGGTCACTCTGGTCACCAGTATCAACAGGACTCAGTGACCACTACAAAGCACTCAGTTATCACCAGGACTTTATCTGCTAAACTGAAAATCTGCTAAATTGAAACCGGGAGGTCCTGGGGATTGAGGTAGAAGACGGTAGAAAATTTGCGAAAGTAGCTAAGTCAAATTTTAGCAACTTTCTGTAGAAGACTTCTAGTGAACAGCTACTCTGGTCGGTAGTTTTCGTAGTTTCTCCCGATAATAGCAGGCGAATAGCGGAACAGTACTCTAAGAAACGAACCACTGACAGTGCGAGATCTTTCCGTCCTCATTCCTATCCTCTCTCCCACATACTATATTCCCACATATGTCGGGAGATACGTCGGACGCTTAGGACTGGTTCCGATAGGGGGGAGGCTCTGGGGGCGCGGACTCCACCGACTAACGGGACGGCGTCGGATATCTCGGTCCAGCGGGAAAGAAACACTCTCGGGATACAACACGCACTTCACTTACGGGACTCGATTCCATAGAGGTTGGCTCTAAATCAATGATCCTATCATACGTGAATAGGCGTCTTCAAATTCTAAATTATTTTATAAATAACTATTAAGCCGAATAGAATGTTTTCTGTGGGGGACCCACTTTCGCAGTGTGTCCATGAAGGCGCGTAAAATGGTGAAACACACCTCAATAGCCCTTGCAACGGGTTCAAGAGGCGTTAACAGCGCACGTGTTGCTTTGGAGTGTGGCGGTCAGTGCATGAAGCGGATATCAAAGCTATCGCGATCAGCTCTCTTCGGGGCTCTAAATATCATCTTGCTTTGATGTCATCACGCTCTGCACAGCATGTCGATAAAAGCGCTGTTAATCCGATCAAATCGGCCACGTGAGCAAGGCGCCCAGCAGTACATGAGCTTCTCGAATGTGGAGGGGTGGGAGTTGTGTTGAAAAGTGTTTCCACGAACCGATGGTCAAGATAGTGAGAGGAATAAAAGGGAACCAGTGCAGAATTCCGCATTCAGTAAATGGTCGATTTAAAATTGAAAATAGCTGCGTTCTTTAAGCGACCAGGCTCTGAACTGCTTTATATTATATAGGACCGGCTCCGTAACTGATTAAACCTTCTAGTATTACTGAAGGTATATAAAGATTTAAGACGACTGAAATTTAAATTGCAATGAAATTGTAGATTTAATTTTACTTATTTTAGGATTCGAATTACATGGTTGTTAACGATTTCGGTTACAATTAACATTTTCATTTACAAATATTTAAAATAATGTTTGGCTGTCGTGTTTTTTTAAACTTTTACTTCGATTTTGAGATTAGGTGTTAAATTGTCCATACAACGAAGTGAAGACACTTGGAATAGGTAAAGCTGCAAATATTGAAATCTCAAAAGAGGATTTATTATACAGACTAGAAACTGGCACTGACGAGTTTAGCTCAGAACCGATGATTATGCCGCGACTCCGGTCGGGCAGTCTTGGGGTTCGAGTCCCGTCCCAATGTCGGCAAATTTTTAACACTAGCTATTGTAGATAGTTGGGTTAATTTCAGCCGCTGTCTGAAGGAGTATTCTAGCGGACATCGGCTCTGATCAGTAGATTTCCGTGATTTCCCCGATCACTGACAAGCAAATGCCGAAGCGGTTTCGTTACAAACGCGCCAAGGACCACGCACGATCTATCCTTCCTAGGTGTTAACGTATCCTTTTCCGTTACGTATACACACACTTACAAACATAACACTTCATATGAAGAGACCAGACCAGCTTAAAGCTTGTCTAGGCAGGGACGGTTATTATTATTATTATTATTATTATTATTATTATTATTATTATTATTGTTATTATTATTGTTGTTGATGCTAATAATAATAATAATAATAATAATAATAATAATAATAATAATAATAATAATAAATTTTCTCACGCCGCTCTGCATCCAATTAAACACTGCATCAATACAATCCCCTTAATTTTCTTTCTGTTTCCTTAATGATTGAACTTCTATTTTCAACTAAACATTTTATTAAAAATATAAGTACTACTTAGCACACACATCCTCGCATTATTGGAAATAATTGCGTAGTATTGAAATACTGTATTTTTTCTGCTATTACTAAAAACTAATATCTTGAAAACTAACTTGTAACTTGAAAACGTCCAATTGATACGCGTCTGTGCAGGAATAGTAGCAATTTCTAACTTTTACAAATGAAACAAACATTAATAAATTTAACTTAAAGAAAAAATTGTTTGTTTTACGTTAAATATATTACCTTCCTTAAAACTATTTTATTTCATAACAATGTTTTCTAAATCGTACATGACGGGCAACAATTACAAAAATTCTAATAACTCCCAGCCGTGTTGTGATATCCTCCGTGTTGCAATTTAGTGAATGCGTCGTTTTGGCCAGTGTTGCCATTCGGCGGAATTCCCGCCGTTTTCAGCAGATTTTGAACTCCTACGGCGGAAAAATAATTCGTTTCGCGGACAGCGGAATAAACGGCAGAAATTAATAGAGTTAGTAAAGCAGTAAAATTAGTAAATCATCAGTTTTCGTTAACCTTTATTAATAATTTGTTTTGATCAGATGTTGTATATTTTTAAAATTTCTAAATCCATGTTAATAGCAAGAATAAATAATATGAAACTTATTTAAGAAATTATATAAGACCTTAAAAATCAATTGTTATTATTTATCAAATATCCACCCAATGAATGCATTCTATATTATCTAAAAATTGAGTTGCAGGTTCAATAAAGCCACTATATTTCACAATCATATTTTTGTTTTAATCGAATAAATTAATACAACATTTTAATATATAGAAAAATATTTTATTTTATGTTTAGCGGATTTATGCGGGAAATTTAAAACCAGTTCAGCGGATTTTCAGCGGGAACTGAAACGAACATGGCGGAATACCTCTAAACACATCTGGCAACACTAGTTTTGACAATGCGCCAAACGCGCAAGAAATTCGACGTAACAATTTCCAATTTTTTTCTTCAATTTTCGAAAATACAAAGACAGAGCCGCAAATGAGACCAGAGCTCCTTTCTAAACTGTTCTTTCCTTACGTGAAAAAATATTAGAGCCATTTATGAGTTTGTATTTTTTTAGCAGCTTTTGTGAACTGCAGGCCACACACGCAATGCTATTTCAAAATGTATTAAATTTCGAGTACCATTGAAAACACTGAATAGTTTATATTTATCGCACAAGCTGGTCATGTACCCCACATATTTGCAGTGTTGCAATCGGCTGCTTACGAGCCCTGTTACCTAAATGAAGTCAGACGAAAAAAGAATCCTTTCATCCGCAAAAGCCCTAACTGTTTGCGAAACCAAATGAATACAACTTGCCACATCATTCCCTTGCTTTATTAGAGTGAATTTCTACAAAAATTGGAAATGGGAGCTTTACTTTGTGGTAAACGTTTCTTCATATGTTGATGAATAAGCTACAGCTATTTGAGGAGGATGTAACGAGAAGGGATACGACATTTCCAATAAACCCTTCGAATTAAACACTATCAATCGGTAATCAATCAACAAACTTGTGGTGCTGCTGAAAGGTACTCGTTCTAGTTTTCTACTTTTCGCTTTCTAGTTTCTGAAATTTACGGCACCCTATTCCCAGGTGCCATATTGTCACCTAAAGAACTTTTTCTCATTACTTCAAATTTTCTATCCATTAATGATTGAAATATTACTTCAAGAATTAAATGTTACTTCAAGAATAGTATAAAAAACGGCCCGGCTTATTCAAACCTGGTCCCATATTCTATTTTTCGTTGAAAAAACTAAAGCCATTCTTGAGAAAGATTTTTGGCGAAAGTCGAGCATTAGATAGCGATATTAACTATGACAGTAAAAACACCGAACGCTTTCTCTCTGAATAATTCCATTAAGATGATGAAGATGACTTCAATTATATAGTTTAGATCCATAAAATTTACATTATTGTAAGACGAAGCATGCGACAAAAGCACTGATGGAAAAACAAATTAAAGCTACGGATTACTAATTTCAATCTGTTCTTCTCACTCCACCCTGAAACTAGATTATCCCTTCCCTTCAGGAATTAAACGAGCATACCGCACTAGTTTAATTTTTAATTTGACCTAGCGTCATCGGCTGATGAGGTTCCTAGATACCTCGTGTGACGTCGTGGGTTGGACAAATCAAGGACAAGAAGGCTTTGGTATGCACACGGTTTATTTACATATACACATAAGTGCCGTACCATTTACTACAGGCGCATTTGCTCCCGCTCACTATCGAATGCACTGTCAACATGGGCCTGGCGCTCATACCCGCAAGCTTGCGGCCTCCCACGCACTCTGGCGTGCTCGCCACTGCTTCGCGACAAAAGTTGAAAAAATATGTCGCCCCTTTTCAGGTCCCACCCCACTTTATAGCCTCGCTGTGACCGCGTCGACACCCTGGTACGCACCCTCAGAAACTGCACCCATTGGGCTCGGCCTCGGCCGCTTTCTGCCCTCTGTCGTGCATTCCACACGTGTCCAAGTGGCCCCGCCACCCGCTGTACACCTCGCTACTGCGAGCTGTTGTGTATTACTCGCGCAACTTCTCTTGAACGATGACCTTGCATCCCCCTCTCTGAGACAATAAAAAACTTAAGACAAAAGCTCGAGCACTGATGACATTCCAAACACATCTTCACTGCTGCGAACTAGAAACTATTTTCCGTTGATCACGAGAACTTCTGTGATTTTCTCCAAAAAATTTAAAGAAATGACCGAAGCAGGTGAAGATGCATCACAGGAGATACCTAGAACTCCTATGAAAGTTACAACGCAAATTATTGAGAACGTGTCGAAGGCATGACTGATTCTCCAGAGATTAACATTGCTTCATAAAATCTAGTGACCGATTCCGTAACTAATACTCCCACTCTACCCGCAATTCTACAATCCATCGTTCAAGAAAAGTTGCGCGAGTAATAACGGACGCAACACTCGCCACTGTTATGTCCAAATCACGTAACCTTTGACAATAACATAATGCATCGTGTCAGTTGGGTGCGGATTTATTTGTTACATATATCTCCAGTTTTCAATAGTTCCTTTATTATAATTGTTCAGAAGGCCTACAGTTTACCAGATACTACATGAACAACGTCTTACATGATAAGTGTTTCAACTACCCATTGGGAAACAGCTATTTATCATATTAAGAGCCTGTTTCACCGGTGCCTGATAAAGTGTCTGATATTCTATCCAGAAGTTATCTTACTGATATGTTGAAAATTTGTGTTTTACGAGAGCCAAGTAGTGTATCCAGTGGTTAAATAGTCCGGTAAATTATCTGGAGGTTCGAGAGACTGTTAAATGTTTATTTGGTAGATAACTACAAAATAACAATTTATGTGTGAACTTGTTGTGATTTTCAAGGAATATCTGTGGCATTTCCGTGATGGACAACGTAATAGAGATAATAGACGACGAATTCTTTGATGGTTTAGAGCGTCCGACCAGACCACATGTCGGTCAGAATATTTTGAGATCCTTGATGAACAAGATTGCATATCCCGTTTTAGGTTAAGGAAGCCTACGGTTAGCAAAGCTGTCTTTGATAGAACAAAAATAAAAGATTTGTGAATACCAACTTATATTTCTGTAATGGTCCTGTTAAATCCATTTTATGTCAAATTAATAAAATGTATACTTTGTGTTTTATTAGCAATTCTGAGGTATCACCAATGAACAGACTTATCACTCTGCGTTATTTTGCAAAGGGATCATTTTTTATTGTAATTAGTCTTCATTGAGGTGAGCAATTAACTGCTGCAAGTATAGCGAGTTCGTGAAGTTTTCAAGGAATGTAGAAATCACTCAAGAATATTTTTATAAAATTGCTAGATTTTCTAGAGTTCTCACAGCAATATGTTGCACATATGTTCTTGTTATGGCATAAACAGATTGGGCCGCGGCATCGGCCCAGCGGCGCGCCGGAGTGGCTGGTGGCACACTGGCACCGGCCGACTGAGCGGCGGGCCCAGCAATGGAAGGTGCTGGGAGGCGCCGCTAGGGCGGCAGCGATGGCCGGGCGTCCCCGCGCCGGAACGGCGGGAAGCTTTCCCTCCCTCTGGCCAAGTTTGGCGGGAAAAGGGAGACTCGCTCCGAAGGTTCGTGGGCTATAAAGCGGCCGGCCCGCGGGGCCAGAGACAGTGACAGTCCGAGCTACAGTGCGGCGAACAAGTTCAGTGAGCGACGGAGTGCCAAAGGTTATTTGAAGTGCGGCGTTAGTAACGGTGATTCCCCTGATGTGTGTTTGATTAGTGCTTGTAAAAGGGACCTCTTCTGGAAAAATGCGAACTGGCTTGTACAAGGTTTGTGCTTTTGGCTCTGAACAATAAACTTGCATTGTTGATAAGAACTGTTGGCTTCTTAATTGTTCCTGGATATACAACAGTTCCCACAAAATCACCCGACTTTATAGTGTTCTACTCTACATAGTGACTGGCTTGTGAAATACCTTCATGAAATGTTTCATAATAAATTAATTAAACACAAGTATCCTTTTCTTTTATAACAATTGTTTTTCTTCAAAAGTAATCTTTATTGTCCAACACCGGTTTGATGTGCCAATTACACTTATCAATATATGTTAGCAAGACCTAATTGACATGATCCGTTTAAAAAAGTCAACAAATTTTGAAGATGATAAATAGAATAAAAGAATCAAAAATAAAATTTAGGTAGAAATAAGAAATGAAATTCATTGAAAAAAAATACGTAGTAAGTAGAAACTATAAAAGTAGTCGGGAGAAAGCTTGGCATAACGTGTACAAATTAAGTAGATATTTTTGCGAAAAATAGAACTATATTAAAATATGAAAAAAAGAATATCCAATCACAAAAAAATTCCCATGTGAGAACATGCTTATTCATTTTTACTTTAAGAAGATTATTCTACAATATTTTCTAGGTCCGTTATCAAAAATTGATTTTTATTTCAGCGAGAACATTGTCATGTATGGCATATTGAGATGGATTAATACCATGTTTGTCAAATGTTTTCACGAACATTTATGGCAATATTCTTTGTAAAATAAAATGCCATTAAATATATATTTAAGGAAGAACATTTTCATGATTAAAAAATGGATTTTTGCTTTGTAACAATCGTATTTTCTCTCACATTTTCATTTGTTTAAACTTTCCTAATCTTTCAAGTTTTTGCACAATTTCTTTGCTGTTATTATTTAAAATAGACCACTCTCGTTCCATGGGGCTTCCCACACTCCTCTCAGTAGGATGTTAATTTCGATGTGTTGGACTTTATTATGTTGTGATGGTTAAGTCAATTTACTCTGAATTTTATTTTCTTAATTTAATTGTAAGTTATACATTTTACAATTGTTTTCAGGGAGTGAATAATATTTACAAATTTATTTTGAAAATATATAATAGGCTGGTCATAGGAGAAGTGTCAATATTGAGTAATTTATGAGAAATTAAAGAATCCATTTTAAATATCCTCCATAATCATGTCAAAAATTTAAATGGATTTCCTTGCCTTACCACAGTTATGATTTTAGAATCAATCATTTTTAGTAGTCAACCTTTCCACTATAAGTTTGTTAAGAAAAAACAAAAAAAATAAAATCTTTGAACAGTTAAAGAAAATTTTATTATATCTCTCTTCGGAGCTTCTTATTTTTATTACAGATGTTTCCCTTCGTAAAAAGCATCCCCCAACCTTTTCAATAGCTATCCATGTCAATCCCTATCCTACCACATGGTAGCACCATTTACTTAACATTTAATATTTTTCCTCTCTGCGACGAGTGACATAATTTTACACGTGAGAAAACAAACTTAAGTCCTTTCTCGCTTCTTTCCTCTTTCCATTTTGAAACTCCTACACACACATAGTACAACGCAATAAAATAAACTTTTACACGGAACTCCCACACAGCTCACGCTGAAGTAAACTGCAACACGAAATAACGAGAAATGACGCGAAAAACGCCTCACACTTCTATCACAAAAACACATTCGAATTCGTGCGCCCAGAGCACGTTTGACTCGAAAATGCGGCGTTGCCGCTGGTAAAGGAGCAATCTGCCAGATTATTTATCAGAAACATATCTGTCAGGTGTTTTTACTTTGTGAAACGTAAAGTAAATGTCAGGTACTTTTATCTGTCAGATAAAATATCTGTCGGGTTAGTATACGGAACTTCATCAGACACCGGTGAATCAGGCCCTAAGAACGGTACACCGCTAACGCTCGTACCTTTCGGACTGCGATGAACTACTTTGAAGGGGTAACCCTTATAAGGTGCCGCTAGCATTAATTTTTTTTCAACGTATATTTTTAATTGATTGAATTATATATTGTGTATATTCAAATATTTCAGGTATGAAAGCTGTCTTTATTCTCTTCCAATACCAACTGGTTGCTCGTCATTGAAAACCACGATTTCAATAACGGAGCGAGAAGCTCCGCCATGTTCAATTTTATTTCCACGCTTTGAGTAAAGACTTTATGGAGTAGGGTTCTCTGCCACATCTGCATCTTAATGATGCATTTTTAAAGTCATGTTAAATACAATGTAATACTACATTTACTATTGGAATAGGTTTTAAAATTGAATTTCAAACAAGGAGGTCATGCATACTATTCGCAGTACAGTTTTCCTTTGAATCAATATACAGTATTCTCGTCGCATGGCCACTTGGTAAGAATGTTATAAATTATATATTTACATGTAATTATTTAAACTGCAAAGCAGATTTCACTTATCGCAATTTTATAATTTAATAAGTTGCGTAAAATACACGCAACGCGTCTCCTAGCTCTTAGGAGCGTTGCGCGCACCGTGAGGTAATCCTTCATTAATTCATGTAGGCGTAATTCTCCTTTATTTTGCGCCCAGCACCCTCTAGGGGCTGCTGGGTAGTCAAGTCACGTCAGTCGCAGTAAAGTCAGGGAATCGCCAATAGGTAGCACCTTGTCTTCGCGGTCGCTCCTCACACGCGTTCTACGTCATCTACCTATCGGCCAGAATTGGGAATGATTAAGGATAGGGGTAAGGTTTAGGACACTTCACAGGCGGTTGGACTAGCCCCTGTGAAGTATGCTAACTCGTTTTGTCGAAACAAATGAGGTTCTATGGGGATTCTAAAGGAATCAAATCCGGAACCTGAGTGGTGAAAGGCGACTTCGCCACTGAGCCAGGAGAGCTTGTTGAGCATGAGAGATGAGAATGTGGATTCATTTCTATTACAACGAGATCCATCCTAACTTAAAAGGTTTCATTTTCAATCAAATAATATTACAATTGTTACGAAAGGACGTACACGTTTGATGTCATGTTTCTTACCTAATAATAATTCTTATGGTCCATAAGTGTTCTTATTTTGTTTTGTACTCTTGTAAAATAATGTTAATTTAATATAAAACTTGAAGAAATGTGTCCGTTCTTTAATTTGTAAAATTAATTACATTTACATCATTACAGTTTCAATGTTTGTGTTCATCTGTTAATTGAAATGTTTGTAAATTAAGTAAATATTTTCTTTAAAATAAATATATTGATTTTATGTAAATAGTGTATGTATTGCAACCTTTTATATTCCATTTAATTTTCCTGAAATTAGCAATTTCACAAATGAGCTATAAGTCAGGAAGAGTCTAGCACTATTCAGTCCAACAATAAACTAATGTTTTATTTTTGTTTCTTGTGCTTAAGAAGGAACTTCATAAGAAGAGAAAGTTATGCGATGATTTGCGAAAAAACGGCGAATTTTTGGCAGAAGTACTCTTATTACAGAGCCCTGATAACGAAAAAATGGATCAATACAGTTTCTAAAATTAGAAAACAAAACCTCTAACACGTGGTGAAGCCAGAATCCATGTTTTGTGGGTTCTTGATTCTAAATAGTAGATTGACAGCAAACGTCTGTCCGTCCGTCTGTGAATAACACTAGTGGCTAAACCGTTCAGCTGATTTTCTCCAAAATTGATATTTCCCAATCGATTTGGCTGTTGTCGCGACCGCTTGAATTTGAAATCGATATTTTAATTTTTTGGGGGAAGGGGGGAGCTCTTGGACATTTTCAAATTTTAAAAAAGGCGCCATCGATTTCATTACATTTTGTTGCTGGATAGCCTGAAGGACGATTAAGAGAATGGCGCAAGTCTTTTGTTGGTTAAAAATCTAGTTTTTTCGAGAATTGCAAAAATTCAAAATTTTTCGGTGTTTTCCTACTTTAATTATGAACATACATTTTGTATGAATTGTGTTTATCAAAAACAGATTTTGAAATAAAGTAATGTTGAATTTTTTGAAAAAATGAGTATTTTTGGTGTAATTGGACGTCAAAGTTAGTCGTGCATTCTTGGTTGTTCGGGATGAGCCGCGTCTCGGTCAATTGTAGTTTCGTTTCGGCCATATCTCTGTGGCCTTCTTCAGAGGTATACTGCGGCTATACTGCAGTAAGTGATGGCGATCGTTTAACACGGGCAGAACGTTAGGTCAGGTGGAAGTTAAGTCGTGCGGGTGGAGGAAAGGGGTTGAGCCTGGAAACTTTCGGGAGTTTGGCGTCTTGGCGGGGACTCAGTTAGAAACAGCCGCAGAGCAAAATACAGTGGCTGTAAACTCCGGATGCTAGTCGCGAGCCTCGTTTACGAAGCAGGCAGCACAACCTGAGAATCTGGGTGTGGGGCGTGAAACATAGGTGGCCAGCGAGCTCTGGCCAGCGGGAGCCTAATCTAGGAAAAGTGGTGGGGTGTCAGCTAAACTATTTACGCGCGCGCATCTGCGCGGTTCCTGATTCAGTTTGATCTGGAAGCTTGTACCGTGTGTGTACAGGCGGTGTAGGAGTGGGGAAGATGTCCGGAGAGTAAGGGAGACGATCTCGCGTGCTGTAGGACACACGGTCACCACAGGGTTACATTTGGCGTCAGCAATGTGACGGTATTGTCAGGACTGAGGTCGACAGCGCGAGTCACGCGTGCGGTATTTTCTGGCGTAAAGCAGTGGTCTGAAAGAAAAGGTTGCGGTGTGTTTTAAAATTAGCAATTCATTGTAACTTGTACATAATCTTTAATATATTATTTTTCTTTGTTATTAAAATTTATTTCTTATTTCACTACGTCACAATAGCTCTGAAGAAGGCCATAGCAAGATGGCCGAAACGTCAATTGACCGAGACGCGGCTCATCCCGGATAGCCAAGAATGCATTCACTCCAGCCGCGGAAGCCTACAAATGTAAAAGTTAGTCGTCCGCAGAAAATCATGTGCTTTGTGGTAGTAATTTTGGTGGTGTTTTGAAGCAACTGTTAGGTAAGTTAGAATGAGTTATTATTTCATATTTTATATTTCTTAGTTCGTTTCTTACATTAGAGATTTTTTTAATTAATCTTTTAGACATTATTTAAAACCTATTTGAAATAAATACGAAATAAAAATTGCTAGCTTCAGTCGCGCGCTGCAAATTTACGCAGATGGGTGATACGTAAGTTAAAATTTATATTATTTCATGTTTCATTTTAATATTATTTGTATTGCATTTACGTCACTTAATTTTAAATTTCGTTAATCTTTGTGTTAAATGTGAAAACGAATAGATGAGCGGCCATTGTTGTTACCTATTCTTGTAACGCTGAACAGACAACAAAAGGCGATAATGACGGCTACTTTTCATTCAAGGTAATAAAAACCAATTCTTTTATATATTTGTGAAATATTACAATACCTTAGCGCTTAATAATTACTATTAAATATTTGGCGACCAATTTCTTTGTTAACACTACCAGTATCATATTATTTATTAACTTTTCATTGTTTTACTTTCAATTTTGCTTATTTTTGGCTCCAAACGTTTTGCGATCTTAAATGAGTTTTACAAAAAATAATTCGGATAAAAATTGTGGTATTATGATAACCTAATGGGGAGAAAGTACGTGTCCTGTTAGCACAAAAGACAGCACGAAGACACGCTCTTTGCACGTTGAGGGGGAAACTCATTGAAATATTGAAAACCAAAATACTTTTTATTACGGATTTTTTCTTGTTGATATATCGAATTTAGTGTTTATTATAGCGTTTATTTCCTAAGTATGACGTACGTGCTGCCCTCATCATGGCGGACGCCGCTACGTTTAATTTTAGTTTCGCGTTGGGCCTCCCTGACTCTTGCGTTTAAAGCCTTTAGGGCCTCCCAGTCGGAGTCGCTGCCAGCACCAATTATGGTTTTGTTCTAAACGCAGCCGTTTTTATGTTTATTTTTCATGCAAAAAATATAAAATTTAAATATATTGCACATTTTGTGCATGTGAGTTTGCAAAGACACTGAACTGCATTAATATAAAAAATATACCGTGTTTTCGGAATATATTTGAGTTACAAATTACTGAAGGATGTCGCATTTCAGACGCGGACCGCAAAAGAGTTGCCATAGGTCTTTCAGCACCCATTGGGCCGACTGAAATGGCCCAGAAGCTGCATTACTGCTGCCTCTGTAGCATCTATAAACGTGTGTATTAGAGTTCAAGATTCTAGGGCTCTAATATACCCGGTGGCAGATTTTCGACACTAGTTACACAGCTTAGCAACTGTTTGGGGCAGATTTTTAGGGAACGGCTACTCCGACGTAGTCCGAAGTTTCTCCGTGGCGAATGCCGAAGACACACCATAACAAATGGGCCACTAATCTTACGCGATCTTCCTCATTCTTGTTCCATACTATCTTACAAACGCACGCACACGCTTACACTACCCACATGTCAGGACCTCGGAGGCTATCTCGGCTAGGGCGATGGTCAATGGTAGAGAGATACTTGTATGTGGCGGAGAATACTCCTGCAAACCAGTGTGTACGACGAATCTTACGTTTCTAACAGAAGAAATATTTCCATCTCCCGATATATAACTTTTGAAACTCATTGTCGAAGCAGTTGATGGCACCGGCAAAAATTAAATTAACAATCAGCGAATCAAACATTTGTATGTAGTGGTACTTGATATGATCCTTGCAGATAACACATGTCGATATTATCGATATATAAGAATCGATTATATATTGGCAAATGAAAATTAATTAGTTGAAACATGTTATATTTTATATATGAGGAAATGTTAATCAAATCCACATATGTCCATCTTAAACGTTTTATTAGAATTTACGAAAAACGTGTTTTTTATAATCTGTTATTTCGTTCTGAATATTAATATGGGTTCTTTTTTCTACAGTAATCTATTTAATATGATTTCAAATTTAATAAGATAAACAAACTCGTAATTATACCTTCCGCTCATAGTGGCTATTCTTTTAAGATAGTACTGCCGCAGTCATCTTGAAGTAATCGGAGAAACTACGGAAAACTACCGATTAGATTTCAGATGGCCGTCAGAATTCTTCTTCTTGCTGGCTGAATACTTAAGTAGGGGTTCTTCAATCTTAGGACTTCTCAATCAGTGACCCTCCAAAATGCAACGACAATGCTGCCAGTGAACTATCGCAGTCCGTGAGGTAAGGGGGAACGCGTTGAGGAGTTGTGGTTGGTCAGAGGACGGGGAGGGGCAGTCATGGTGCCCCGGAGGGCCCTGGAGTAATGGGAGGGGGAGCGGGCCACTCTGCTCGATTGCTGATCGCCCAAGGGAAGGGAAGGTAGCTCCCTGGGGAATTCAAACTGCCAGGGAAGGCAACCCTGGGAACCGTTGCATCTGATGTCATCCGATCATTAATTGTGAGTGAACGTCTTACATATTATCAGCTCAGCATCGGCTTTCCGGCAAATCACATATTAGTATTTCATTTATTTATTTTCTCTCCGCACACCTTACGTAGATTATAAGAATGTTCGTTTAAGAAAATGTGGTCCATTTTACCGACGAGTTCAGTGACTTTCTTTTTTCATGTATACTTCCAGTGCCTTGAATATTCTAGTTAAATATTTTTGTTCCGTATTCTTATTGGTAAAAAACTTAGTGAATGACAATAGTTTATAAATAGACACATTTCTCTCAATCAAACGGCCGCGTTCTTTGTGCGACCACAAAGTATTCACAGTACGAACGCACACAATTTCCAATTAGTATGCTAGGGTTTCTTCGGCAGCGCAGATTTGTGCCAAAATTCGTACGCTTGGCTCCATTACTACACTCATTTGTCGGGATTAAGGGTCTCAAAAAGCATCCCTTACATTTGTGACTCTGCTCTCTTTGTTTACCATTCAGTTATCACTCCACACGTACCTCTGTAATACGTCGTAAAAATCCAGTGTTCTTTGAACATCATAATTAAGAGGGATTGCTACAGAATCCATTATTTGATGAAGATATTTCCAAAGATCAGTTCTTTGTATAAGATGGAGGATGAACGCAGTAGAATCTTGATTTAAAACTATCTTTTACTCGTATTGTCTGAAACTAAATCATTGGATTAATATTAAATTTTAGTGGTTGATGACCGTGGTGTGGTGTTCAGACTGCTTGGTTTCCACCATTGCGGTCACAGTTCAGAACCCGGCCGATCTATGTAAAATTTGTGGCAGAGAAATTGGTTGGTGGATGTTGGTTTTGGGTGATCTCCTGGCTCTTCTGCCTTTTTTTACTTTCCCGTATATACAGAGTACAACAACTAAGTGAAAACCACCCCTTGCATCTCCTCAGCCGTGCAAGATACGAATGTAATGTATCTCTAAAAATTAGTTATGGTTTTAAAAAAGCACAACTTCGACTCACGCTAGTTCAACAAATATATATTAAGATCTAAAAAATTGTACGCATAGTTTAGACGCTAGTGTTGTTCATATACAACAGACGTACAGACAGGCGGACGGACGGACGGATGGACGTTTTGCCATCATGCATATACAATTGTCCATATATGCATATACAGGTGGAACAGATAACTGATAAACCCGTTGTATCGTTTCAACCGTGAAATATACGAAGATGCCGTTTGAGCAGTCGATTTCATAAACAGAAGCTCCTTGATTACAGCGTACTTTGTCTTTGTACTATTTCACTAAGAGGGTTAAGTTCGATTTTCATGGTTAACTCAACATTTTCAAAAGTGCTATTTTTTTCGCTGTCTTCCTACAAATACAAAATTAAAGATAGAGATTTTCCCTTCAACTTAAATTAGTTGTCCACAATTATTTCTTTTATTAAGGTCATGTACATTTACAAAAAAATTAGACATTTTCACGCAATATTTGCAATTTGAAAAAAATAACAAAAACACGCTTTTCTCAAATTAGCTCCAATGTTTTTCCTTGAATTTTTAGTAGGAATACTACTAAATACTGCTATGACATAAACATTAGTTAGGTATATTTTGATTTTTCAGAAATTACCAAAATGTAATTTTAAATATGAAGTTTCTCGAAAACTCAACAGTTTTCTGCAAAAAGTAGCTCAAAATTCCGCGTTTTCTGAAACGCTCAAACATGTTCTAAAAAAATGGTTCAATTTTTTTCCTTCATATTTTTAAAACGGAGAGTGGAAATTGCACTCGTTAGTATGACGTAAAGTTCGTTTCCTTTTTCTCCAAGAAATTATACAGATGTAATTTTCTTGATAGATTTCATACTCTGTTAATGTACACATTTCCAACACTTTATAAACACTACTACATTCAAATGACTTCTAATGAAGTTTTTCGACAACTCAAAAACTGTACTTGAAAAAAAGGTTCAAATTTCGAATTTATAAAAAGTAGCGTATAAATGCCTCCAAGGTTATCAAAGAAAACTTGCCATTTAGTAGTAGGTTTTACTGTTCTTTATTATTATTAAAATAATATTTCCCTTCCACTATTAGAAAACCTAAAAATTAAGAAAATTTTTAAAAAAGTACTTTTTAAAATGTAAAGTTTAGTATATCGTAATGGGTTAAAAAAACGATTTCAAATATGTGGAAATCTTCGTATTTAAGCGAATTGTTGTTTATATATCGATGTGTTATTGAGACATATATCCCATTGAAACGGCGATTTTCCTGTTGACCTTTCCTGCTAACTAAATGGGGAATTTCGCATGTCCGCCCTTCAGATAAACGCACGTATTTATTTGAGCACAGTAACAAGTATTTTCTTCGATTCTTATTTGGCCGAAAGATGACTTCATTCAAGGTGGGTTCAAATGCTGGATACAGGATTCCGGAAAATTCTTGTTACTATTGTTAATACTATTGTTTTATAGTGACTCTCAAACGTGACCGTACACTATGTAAGTAAATAAATAGTGGCATAGGAAAATATTTATTGCATAATTGTGAAGTACAAAATAAATATAGATATTAATGCAAACCTTCTTCATTCATCCATTACAAAAATATCTTGTAATAACTGAATAAATAATAAATAAAAAATAAAACTTCTCCTAATGCATATGCAATTCACCACAAAAATGAACGTACACTGGTAATTTTTTCGAGAATAACGAAAATAATAAGTCAAAAGTTTGTCAAACTATCTTTAGCACAAATAACAACTTTCAGTCTAGCTGGCATTGATCTTTCAAGCTTCCTTTTAAAATCAGGCGTGATTTTCTTGCGTTCTTGAGAGAGGACCCTTTTGAGCTCTTTTAATTCGAAAATGTTATGCATCTGCCATGTTTTTCCAATTCCCACCAAAATTTCCCAATAGGATTAAGATCGGGTGATTGTGGCAGCGTTTCAAGGCGCTTTGGTAAATAACAACCATTTCTTTACAATACGCGCTGTATGAATGATGTCCTGCTGAAAGTAATATATCTACAAGATTAGCAATTCTTTGTTTTAAATCACTTTCTAAAATTAATAAATATTCAAATTTGTCAACTGTGGAATCAATAAAATAGTTTCCCGACATCTGACGCGGACATACACCCCCACACCATTACGGATCCCCTACGGGCCTCTCAGTTGCACGCAATTTTTTATCCTCTAAGGCTGCTTAACTTCCTCCACACGTACTGTTGCCTATCTGAATCAAATATCTTGAATTTAATTTCCTTGATGAAAATCACTGTTTGCCACTACTCCGAAGGATGGTTTCTGTAATATTTCGAGAACTGCAGTACATTGTGCCGAGTTGCCTTACAAATCCCAGGTTTCTTCTTTGTTACTTTCCCGCTCTAACGTGCATCTCGTAGTGCCTTTCGGACAGTTTCTGGGGATACAGTTCTCCCTATTGTTGAAACCACCCACAGAACCATTTTAACAACACTGTGGCGAGGCTTCCTGTTGATGTCATTGACAACATTTCTTATATCTCGTTCGTCGAGTATCGGATTTCGGCCTCGACCTATTTTATGGATTAATCGTAATTGAATTGGTCTACCATACCTTGAATAGTTGAATGAGATCTCCCCATTGCCATCGCAATAGCTCTTAGTGACCATCCCCTCATTGCTAAATTCACAATAAGTCTTCTTTCTTCCATCGCCGTTTCCCTTCTCGGTGCCTTTTTCACCTCGATGTTGTTCTCCGTAAATTCGAGCATTAACTAATCTTTGTCACAACTTTGTATCCAAGAGATCATTTCAACGGGTACGTTTCAAAGCACGCTTGTGATGATGTACGTTTTCTGTGCAACGCTTATTTGTAGGTACCATGCAAAATATTTAATTTTACACCTAATAAAGCAATTTTCTGCGTTCAAATTTCACTAGTTCTTCCAGAAAACTTCAAATATCAAAATTACATATTTTATTTCCAGAAATATTCATATGAGAAGAAGTATGGTATCATTTATAGTGTACGTTCGATTTTGCGTGCCACCTTATTTTGACAACATATGCTATGATGAAGTCTTATGTAAACAATACAAAAATTAATGTACTATACATTGTCGTAATTTATTTGTCACTAACAGTCACATACCAAAATCCAATAAGCAGCATTTGAGTCTTTTTGGACGGAGTCATCTTTCAGCAAAATAATATCGAAGAAAGTAGTGGAATTGTGGTCCAATAAATGAGCTGAAGCACGGACCCGCGAAGTTCGCTAATTAGTTAGCAGCTAAGATCGAACAGAATATCGCCGCTTCATACTTTACAAAAACACATTAATTTATAAAAAAAACGATTGGCTTAAATAAAAACATGTATACATATTTGAAATTTTCTTTCTGAGTCCATTGCTATACGCGGAAATTTAGCATAGGGTTCTATTAAAAAATAACAAAATTGACCTTATGTCTTCGTTGTAAATATTGTGCAAAGGCGAAGTATGCTGTACTCGAGGAGCTCCTGTTTATGCAATCGACTGTCCAAATTACATCGTATCTTTCAGGATGACTTTGAGGATGACGGTTATAACTTAGTTGTTTCTCCTGTATATGCCTATACGGACAACTGCATATGTATGACGGCAAAAATTCCGTCCGCCTGCCTGTCTGTCCGTATGTTCTATGTTATCACAACTAAACCTAAACTATGCGTACGATTTTTTCAAAAGTGAATACACCTTTGTTGATCTAGCGTGAGTCCGTACGTTTTGCGATTTAAAAAAAATCATTAGTTTTTGGGGATACTTTACATGAACAAGGACATTTTCAAGATTTTCTCAAAAACGTTTCCATTTTTTAAAATTTCTTGTAAGAATACCGTAAAAAACACTGATACAGATGGAATAGGTTAGATTTTCACTGTTAACTCTGAATTTTTAATTGCTCCAAAAGTTTGAATTTTTTTCGGCACCTTCCTACACTTTAGAAAATTAAAAATAGAGATTTGAAATGACGTCTAATACGACGTTTCTCGGTCATCTGGTAGAAAACCTAACTTTTTTCAATTCTATCGAGATTTTAAAAGATCTCGTCAAAACGTGTTTTTCTGTTTTTTAGCGCTGCGATTTTAGCGGTGTCCGTGAGAACCACGTGGTTCCACCCATGCGATGAATGGCGCAGGTCTCTAGAGATGGTATCGCAGGGACGCCGCTGTTTACAGAGTGCGGCACAGGATCGCTTCCAGTGTTGCCACGCCAGGATAATTATCGTTTCATAGCAAAATTTTGTGTGCATATTATACGAGAGTGCTAGTAGGATAATCTGCTTTTGTAGGATATTTTCAACTACAAAAGTATATTCTAATATAAATAATTATGAATGGAAAAATATGTTCTAGAAGCGGAGCTTACAAATGTACAAATTTTCTTTAATAAGCCGCCTCATTCGGAGTACACTAAAATAAAGTATCTTCAGAACAAATCGTCTGAGATTATTCAGGTTAAGTTCTCTAGGAGGGTAGCCGCCGCACTCTGAAAGAACATCTGACAACATGAGTTGTTTGTATTTTTGTATAATTTTATTAATTTTATTACACAGTGTAAAGATTTCCTGCCACAAATTTTTTCTTTTCAGAATTACTTCAATGTTTTAATATGATGGTGAATTTTATTTCTTCAATAGAAAACTGTGTTTAAAGTATATTTTCCTTTACGTATTTCAAAGTAGAATTGTTCAATATATGAAAGTATTTTTAAAACCAAGCCTCACTGAAGCCAAATTCAGCGAGAATCTCACCTTCGGAATATTCATACGTCTAGATGTGCCCGTAATGGTCAGGCTCTTGCATCACATCAAAGACGTTCTTATGAAACATATTGAGCTTTCGTGCATTCAGCTAGCGCCAGACTTCTGCAATTCATCATGAAAATCATGGAATCGCAGTAAATGATTGTAACAACGGATAATAGTTTCAATTCTCTTGTTCATAGTAGCATTAAACATTTTACTTGGTAAACGTTTAGCAATGAATACGTTTGGTAAAGGCAAAATGTTCAAATTCAATGCAAAATAACCAATACTTTGCTATACACGTCGAATTATGAAGAACCTCCCTTTGATATAATCTCACTGAAATATACTTTGAAAAATGGTCATACACGGGGCATTCACGACAAAGTCTAAGTTTTAATACATTCAGCCAAGAATAATTTCAACTTTATGACTGTCATGACTACATTACAGGAATTTTTGCGAAGTTTTGTCCGGAAGTGGTGGAACGAAATATTCATTATGTTTGAAGGCATTTTTCAGAACCTTTTGGAACTTGAGCGGCGCCTCTTAGTGAATCCGACAGGATTGCTCTTTGGAAGGAGATATTTAAAAAGTAATTTATATGTAAATAAACATCATAACCAATATGTGACATCATGAGCTGGAGTCTACCGACCGCCAACATTTTTTTAATTCTTCACTTCTTAAAGCCCTTCCAATATTATACACTGTTACTGCATTTCTTGTGTTTTATAATTACCTTCCTTTATATACAAAAGAAAACTATTTGATATGAAATGGATACATCCAAAAACTGTACAATTGTAATTATTGAAATGCAACCACACAGGTTGGGATTTTGAGTGCTTAAGGCTTTGTCTAGGCACCTCATGAAGGCGCGTCATTTTCAGGAATTGTAACTGAATTAATGCGGCGTGCATTGAGGCATATGTGTACGTCTCCAGTTTTGTTTCGGACAATGACTATAAAGTTTACATAAGAAGTGGGAGCCTTATGAATGATGCCAACCTGAGTCATTCGGGAAAGTACTTCGTCTACTTTTCTTTTGTAAACATGTGGAATAAGATAACGGCTTACATCGGAAAGGTGTATTGTCGGTGACCTTGATTCGTAAAATTGATTTTTTGATTGGTTTCATTGAATTTTGGAAAATATCATGGAAGTCAAATAATACATTTTGTAAGGTGATTTTTTGAGACGATGACAATATATTGCAAGTTTGAATTTTGTCGGTAATGTCGGTTTGTATTTGCTCCACAGTTCCTATTTGAATACAGTGGTCGGTAAAAATGAAGTCGGTAGTTCCCTGCACGATTCTCCCTTCTATACCATTATTTAGTCTTACAACAGTTTGAGCAAAATCAATGGTAATTCCGTAGTCACGGAGGAAGTCCATTACTACAATTACTCTTCTACTTGGGTTTTTAACAACCAAACAAATAACATCAATGAGTTGATTGAAGAGAGAGAATGGTAACAATCTGTTAAGTAACAGGCGCTGATTTACGCATTTGTGCACCTATAACGTAAGGCTTACTGATAGGTGAAGTCGGGATGACATAATTGGTTTGCCATAATCGATGATAGAAAGATTCTGAGACAGAAGAAATCTCTGAGCCTGTATCTAGTAAGGCATCTACGTGCATGTCAAAGCAGGTAATGTAAATTACGGGACAATTGCGTTTACGTATAGTGGAGTTTGTGGGTGCGTCGGTTATGTCGAGAAAGTTGTCCATTACGCACAGAGTATAGATGGGAACCGAGATATTCAGCTTACATTTGTGGTTCTCGTTCCCAATTGTTCTGAACCGGGACGGTTTAACGGCCTTTGTGGGTGAAGAGTGCGGGTGGGGAGGGGCTGGAGGGTGCGCGTGAGTGGGCGCGTTTTGACTGTGGCCGCCATTGTAAAATGTCGCCGGCGAAGGGTCGGTGGGGGGGGGTGCATTGTGCTGTGCGGGCTCAAAGTTAAGCGACGCTCTTGACCTTGTGACTGGTGTGGAGAAAATTCAGGAGACTGACTGTTATTACCAATACGTGGGCGTGATGAGTTGTGGCTTTGATAAGATGCAAATTGCAAATTATTTTGGTCAAAATCGCTCAGTAAAATTTGAAATTTATCCAGATCTCTCACATAACAAGTTTTAAGGAGATTTTGCACGAAGTACAGAAAATGGTGTGATAAAAGCCACATAATTTCGTCGTCAGGAGGTGTAGATTCGCATTGTTTAAGTTGTGAAATGAGCGAAACGGATTAGTCTCGCATAGATAATTATTCTGGTCCCATCTTCCCTTTACCAAATCCATTTTAAAATTACATTGGGTGTTCCTATCCCAAAAACGATTGATGAAATTAGAGCGAAAATCCTGATAATCTGAAGGAATAGTTATGAGTTTGAAACCATTCTTGAGCGTGGTCAATCAACATTTGTGATAGAACTTTTGGTTTAGAAGACTCAGGAATATGCTTCGCTAAAGTGAAATAATATTCTAGGTTACGTAAGAACGTAATGGGCTGTTTACTCCGATTACCAGAAAATTTCAAATTAGGGGGGGATTGACACAGGTATCGCGTTGACCGGGAAAGCCGAAATAACCTTTTCCCCAACTTTAACTTCTAGTTCTTCTATTTTAAAATCAATTTCTTTTCGTTCCACTACTGCTTGTTGATGCAATACTAATTTTACTTTTTCAATTTTATTGTTCACTGTCTCTTGAAATCCCTCAATGTTATTGTCGACACCCTTTATTTTCTTCGTAACTTCTTCTTTTATGTTTGAAAGTTCGATTTCCTTGTCTTTAAATTTATCGCGAGCCCAATGTTTTTAATTAGTTTGTTTTTCTGACACAGTTTCGATTTCTTTGCTTAGGTTCTCTTTAAATTCTGTCATTTGTTTAAATGTGTCAGCCTGCAAATTTTCGCATTTCTTTATCTGGCATGTTAAGTGTTCTTTGACATTAAATATCGGAATCAAATTATTTTCAACAGCAGAAGCGAGAGAAGCGATTTTAGTGCTTTGTTCTTCGACTTTTGAATTAACAGAATTGAGCTGGTGAGAAACTTGACTTTAAAAGTGGGTGAAATTAGTGAGTTGTTCCTCTAATCTACTATCAAGAGAATGAAATTTTGAATCAAATTTCGAATTTAACTCATGAAATTGGGAACAAATATTGTTATATATTAAGAGTTGAAGTCCCGAGTCTGTTCGTCAAATTTGGAATTCGTCTTCACGTTGTTGATTAAATTTCGAATCGAATTTGGAATTGAAGTCTTTACGTTGTTGATCGAATTTGAAATTCTTATTGTCACATTTTGCGAATAGTGCTGAATAATTGAGAGATTTGGTCTGTAGGTACTGTCGGAGCGATGGTGGCTTGGGGAGGAATGACCGCAGTGGTAGTTGTGGTTTCTACCTGCTCTGGGGCTGGGTCTACAATGAGTGTCTGAGCAGCTGGGATCGACTGCTCGGCATCCGACCGGTCGACTGAAGAAGCGGTTTGAAGTGCGGGGTCGGAGATCTCAGTGTTTTGAACGGGCTGATTTTCAGCCATATTGGAACATGTAATCCTCGAAGTGACGTAACTATGATAATTACGCCTACAGCGCGTTACACAGGAGTCTACGATTAATCACAACAATAGCAAAATTACGATACACAGACAATGAAAAGTTTTAGCATAACACAGAGATAAACATGAAAAATTGAGAAAACACTCTGAACAAAACATATATTCTTAATGTATCATAAACAGTACATAAAAATGTAAATAAACAAATGTATATTTCAGTTAAGCAATATTAAGCAAGTGATGACATATCAAATAAAGAAAAACGCCAAAATGCAATACTTAGAAATTATTGAAACTGACTTGATGCAACAAATATAAGTTTAAAGTTCATAATAAAACGCGTTGGGCGTAAATTTGTGTAGTGCACCAACACACGTTGGGCGTTAAATTATGTAACGCACGTTATAATTAACAGAATTATATGAGAGAAAAAAAATATTCCTCACACACAAACTGAATCATTAATAAAATGTAAATACAAAACTAAACAATGATGGAAACACATTAAAGAAATCAAATGCAACATTCAGTTGGGCAATATTTCCGCAAGTGTTGACACCTTATAAGATAAAGTAATATGAACAATGCAAATAATTAAAATGAATATACGCGTACAACACAAGCGAAAGTATTCGATAGAAAAAAACACGTGGGTGTCAATTTATGTAATGCAACCTGTGAGTTACACTATCATAGGGGGGGGGGATTGTCATTATACTTAAGGTACGACGGTCACTTTCAGACAGCAGGGTGCACGCGCTGAATTTATTTGAAGGGCGCCAAGCGCATGTCTTACCTGCTACCCGGTCACCGGCGTTGAGCATCCCAGGGGTGAGCGCCCTGGGTCGAAGGATTGCATTTGGCTGACTGGCTGCACATAATACACAGGCTATATTCCTTTGTGTTACCACACAACAAAATGGGGACACGTTCATTATCGTAGTAAACTGTCTCTCACTTACAATTATCTCTTGTGAGACTTCCTCTGGCTGGTAATAAGTATGGGAGTGAATTCACTTACACGATGGTGATGATTGTGATGCCGCTACTTCACCCCGAAAGGATTACACGTCCAATACCGGTCGTCTGCAGCGGAGGCCCCGTTGAAATGCCATAAGAGTCTCTGTAGTCGGCAAGAACACGCGCGGATCCGACGTCAAGGCCTGGGCGGAGATCAATCCCGTGGTCGTCCGAAATGAGTCGTTTTTTTGAATGGCGTGGGTCGCAGGTCGCACACGTCGCCTGGACCGCGTTTTGTCATTTGCAGTGAATGATCATGCTGCACACCCACGAGTAATTTAGGGTGTTGTGTGACGTAGTGAAATAAGAAATAATTTCATAACAAAAGAAAAATAATATTAAAGATTATGTAAAGTTTACAATGAATTGCTAATATTAAAACACTCCAGCACCTTTCTTTCAGAAACACTGCTTTACCCAGAAAATACAAGCCACGCGTGATGGCGCGCTGTCGGACCTCGGTCCCGTGACAATTACCGTCACATGGCCTGACGCAAAATTTTAACCCGGTCGTGGCGGTCCGTGTGCCTACAGCACGCGAGATTGTCTGGCCTACTCTCCGGACATCTCGCCCACACTCCTACACTCCTCGTACACACGCGTACAAGCTTCCCGATGATAACTGAATAGAACGCAGCGCAGAACTGGCCGCCGCGTTAAATAGTTGAGGCTGACACCGCCACCACTGTTCATAGATAGGCTCGCCGGCTGGCGGAGCTCGCTGGCCAGCCTTGGTTTACGCCCTCACACAGGATTTCTCAGGGTTTGGCTGCCTGCTTCCGTAAGCCGAGGCTCGCAGCGCAGCATCCTCGGAGTTTACAGCCTACGGTATTTTTGGCTCTGCGGTTCTATCCTGACGGTCACCCGGCAGAGCGCAAACTCCGGAGTTCAGGCTCATACCCCTTCCTCCCGCAGCGTACTTTCCCGACTAACGGTTCTGGCCTCGTGTTAACGACGCCACAGTTGCATTCTATTATCCAGCCCGGCATCCAATAAATTCAGCGATGCTGAAATGAGGGCTGGTAGGTGCGTGTGGACAAACGCGATCGTTCGTTGGGTGGCTGTTTGTTGCCGGGGTTAACAAGAACTGGTCTCTCTAAGAGCCGACCGATCGCTGTCAAGCTTCTTTCTCCAATAATCTGTTCTTTCTAGCGCCCTCAGCTCTCCCAATTCCCGTCCCCACCCCTTTCATAAGATGCCAGAGCTCTGACACGTGCGTAGCACGAAGTTTCTCATAGGCTTGTTAAAAAGTTTCCAGAACATTCTATCACCCGAGCTCTGTGATTGGGTTAAGGGAACTATCACCCTGTGACTTCCTAACATGTAATAGGTTGTTTATTGTTCTGCATCTAGTGCCTTCGTGACACGACACATGTCTGCGACTCTTCTATGATGCTTTGTGGTTTATTGCCCCTTAGGGATTTGCTAGCGAGCTGCCCTCGTTTATCTTAATAAGACTGTTCCGGGAGTCAATCCCCCACTGCCACACAAAAGATCGAAGGTGTGCTTTTCGGAGGCGGGCGGGTGCCGGGGACTCCTTGGGTGGCGGCGCGCACAGACGATGGCGCATGACGAATTGCCAAAAGCGCCCTTCGCGCGGAGATTTTTTATTAGAGCGTGACACAGGAGTCGCGCTGTGCATTAGGTCATTGCGGCTCATTGCATTCTAGATAGATAAATATCTGAAACATATCATAGAAGTGTGTGAGTTGTATATTCCAATACGTGCTCATCATACAAAAATATAAGAGAATTTTTATTTTCATACTCTGCTAAACTAATTTAAAATGATTACTTTCATCAAGAATGTTGAAAAATGCGATTAGATATTTGAAATGATTAATGCATATCCCATCTAATATGCAAATATAATGACATTATTAATATAAGGATAGATTTTGTCATTACTATCCATAAGATGGTTCGAAATATATGAGATAAGTTCTCTTCAATTGTCTAAAAGAACCTGTTGCCAAGGTATCACATTAATCTCATAAAAATACTTGTAACTCCTATCAAGCTGGTCTAAGCCTCAAAATTATCATAGTGACGAAAATGCGATATAACTTATACCATTAATATTTACGTAATGAAATTGAAATATGTATTTACCAGAATTACAATAATCATACAATACAAAACAAAACAAATTTTTATTTTATAACCTCTTCTATGTAAATGGTGAAATATTTTTGTGTGAAGTTCACACCAAATTATTTGCAAAAAGTCACAGGAAAATTTTCGAACAAAACTGTCTAGAATACGATTAGAAAGTCACTTCTGATGTTAGTTTTATACTTGTTCTTATCTTCTTACTTGCCCGTATACATACGTATAAACGTATATAAGAAAAGTTATGAAATGCTGCGAAAAATCGATTTCGATATTTCAACGGATATACACGTTTTGGTTCCAAATGGATTCAGTGATTCCAAAAAAGTGTTGTTTTTTTTACTTCAAAACGTCTGTCCGTCTCTCTGTCTGTCTGTCCATCCGTCCGTCTGTCTAGTGTATGTGAAAAACACTAGCGCCCAAACCGTATGCGGAATTTTTACCAAATTGAAGAAACCCCTGTCCAATTCGCCTGAGTTGAAACTCTGCGATATTGAAAATCATTCATTCGATTTTGGAGGTACTTTACATCACGTTCCTGAGACATTTTCAAAAATTTCTCAAAAATTCCTCCAATTTTTTTATTTAAATTTGTCGTAAGAATAGAGGAAAGTACACTTGTAAAGATGGCATAGGTCTGCATTTTATGGTTAACTCAAAATTTTCGAAAATTTCAAAAGTTTGAATATTTTCAGGTTCTTCCGACAACTACAAATATTATGAGAGATTTTTCCTTGAAATAAAATTTGTTTTTCATAATTTGCTCATTTCTTAAGGTCATGCACAGTTGTTTTAATTTTAGTAGTTTTCCCGCAATATTACGTGCAATATTTTCAATATTAAAATATTACAAAAACATTTTCTCAAAAACGTCCCCATTTTTTAGTTAAAGGTTTTCGTAGAAATTGCGCAGAATGCACTCTGAGATGCCATACTACTCATTCTTTTGTTTTTTCAAAATTTGCAAAAATGTAATTTATCTGACTCGTCTCTCATGCCCTTAATATACGCTAATGTAATACATTAGTGTCAATTTGTTCACAATATTATATTTATGAGCTCATAGATATTTGAAATGGCGTCATTAAATGTCAGAGAAAGCTTTTCGGAAACTCAACTGTTGTCTGTCAAAATAAGCTCAAAATTTCGCATTTTGAGACCGCTCGAACGACATTTTTTTCAAAAAGGCTCCAATTTTTTCTTCAAACTTTTCGAAAGGATAGTGCTAATTGCACTCTTTAATATTACGAAAAGTTCATTTTGGGGTATTGTTTTGTTTTTCACAAATTACACAAATGTACTTTTCTTAAAGATGTTTTACGCCGGTAATATGCACATTTCCAGCAATTTGTAAGCAATATTATACTTGCCAGTTAAAGTTCTTCAAATTACTTCCAATGAAGTTTTTCGAAATTTCAAAAATGTTCTGTGAAAAAGTGCTTCAAATTTCAAATTTACTATAGCGCTTAAGCGCCATTTTCCTAAAAACCGCTCCCAATGTTTCAAAGAAATTGCGATTTAGTACAAAGTTTTACTGTTCTTTAATATTCTTGAAATAATATTTCCGTTCTACTATTAGGAACCCGAATATTTAAGAAAATTTCAAAAGAATGTACTTTGGGCGTCGATAGATGGCAGCAGGCAATAATATTGAAACGTATTAGCCAGCGTGCCTCATGGCATCTATTTGGGGACGCTTGGTAGAGGATTAGCCCTGCCGCACAGGAAGAAAGGGTTGTTTTCGTAAAGGAAGAACGCGGAAACGGGGAGTCACAAGGCTTGGCGTCTTGTCCGGCTTATAGAAACTTATCACTGTTAATAACAAGCGAGGGGGTGGCGTGACGTAGTAGGTCACGTGGGCTCGCCTATATAACAGAGTGTACAGAGCCAGTGGGTGGGTTCTGGAGACAGCGTGAGAACCTCGTGCAGTGTGGCATAAACTTTGGCTGCCACGACGGTGCATATGCGAGCCAGGCTCGCGAGACTCGAGTCCTCTAGTTGAAGCTGCGGACTTTAGGTCCTTGGGTGACTGCGGTCACGGGGGAGCGATGCTATGTGCGTGCTCCGAGGTGAAGAGTGGTTGAGTGCACGATTCCGCCGATTCTCATCGGATAAGATTGCTCCTGCGATCGAGGCAAACCCAAGCGTTTGGTGCGCCAGAACGGACTTTGTGTCCCGTGACATCCGGATCACGGAAGCTAGGCTTTGTGCGCGCTTCAAAAGTAGGAGGTGCGAATGCCACAATAAAACCATCTTCAATCGTGTTTGGATCGCTCCGCGATCAGGGGA
The DNA here is from genome assembly GCA_017312745.1 of Gryllus bimaculatus. NCBI lineage: Eukaryota > Metazoa > Arthropoda > Insecta > Orthoptera > Gryllidae > Gryllus > Gryllus bimaculatus. The sequence continues at coordinate 1,221,186 of BOPP01000053.1, read as the reverse complement.
TAGTATGTCTATCAGAGCTAGGGTGTAGTAGATTATTAAGTGTAATATTTTGTTTTGTTTTTTTCTTTGTTAATAATATATATTTGTTATACGAAGCATCATGTGTCTGTGGTCGCTGTGAGTATCCATGAGGTCACATACTGTGCAAGTTCGAATTGCTGGCCGAGACCAAAGGAAATAGCAAACTAATACGGAAAAGTATGTGCCATTCTGTAGTACCACTAGATTACATTTGCAATGCAGCCTCACGTTGACAGAGAAAAATACAAAAATGACCAAGTATTTATATTATTTTTCGTTTTCGTCAATGTTTCTGTCAAGTGTTACAATTCTACATTATAAAACGCGTTTGCATTTTCCAAAAGTTTATGTATTCAATTAAATGTTTGGATTTTGAACTATAGAACATTACATATGACAAGTTCAAATGACATGTTACTTACAACTATTTTCATGGTACAACTTACATTACATAACGCTATCACTTCCCTTAACAGATAAACGGGAAGGAGAAGGCGAGGAAAAGAAGACGAGCCAAATAATCCAAAGAAGAGGGGACATAAAGGACGAAGAGGATAAAGGGGAAACCTAACGCAGTGAAATGAAGAGGGACAAAGGGGAGGAGGGATATGAGGGAGAGAGAATCGTTTCTCAAATATTTGCTCGCCATTCGTCACAAAGGGTCAGGGAAACGGGACAAAAATTGAATTCCCCTCTGTGCAGAGTTTGCTGGGGGCTTGAGGGATGGTGACGCGCTGGTCGGAGGATTCCGACTCTGACGGGAGAATTAATTGGGTTCTGCGAGTCCTTTGATATGTAGGAGGCCGTCGCCCTCGGACCCTTTGACCCGAACAGATTCCCAGATCCCTAATTCATTAATCATGAGAATCGACTGCAGTGCTGTCGATCCGAAATTCAGTTCCTGCTACCACACTACAGAATATGATGGATTGTTGACAGAAACTGAGAGAGAACTAACACCAGCTCAATTATTCAATAGACTGATATACTAAGTTTATGGTAGGACAAAGAGATTTCTTTAAACTCTAAATGTGCCGCAATGGCCTCCGACTTTTCATCATGATGTACCACGCGTGCACCAATTTCGCTATATACACAATGTCCGGGAAGGAAATTTAGAAACTTCGAAAATCATCTAAGACACATTTAAGCATGTTTTGTTAAATAAACTATTTGTATAGTCCAAATGGCTAAGCTGCTATAAGCACTGAAAAGTTGGTTTGAATGCTTTCTAGACACAAAGTAATGCAGAAGCACAGAAACACTCCAGAAACATGAAAATTGTTTATTATTTACAAAAGAAATGAATATATTGGTTTCTAAAAAAAACTAACACAGAAATAAACTAGCGGTACTACAGAATGGCACAAACTTTCCCCTACTAGATTTTTATATCCTTTGGTCTCGGTTAGCTATTCGACCTTGTCACATACTCTTCCCTTCTGCCGACCTAATCGCATCGCCACCTAATCCTATCGCCACCTAAAGTAAAATTTTTGACATTTTCTTAATTTTCTGTTTCCCTATTAGTACAGCGGATATATTACTTTAAGAATTATTAAAGAACTAAAAAGTTGTCTAAAATGGCAATTTTCTTTGAAACATTTTTAGCCGTTTTTAAAAAAACTGGCGTTTAATTGGCTACAACTGTAAATCCGAACTTTGAATCTCTTTTTCACAGAAAAGTTTTGAGTTTTCGAAAAAATGTATTTGAAGTTATTTTAAGAATTTTAACTCACAAATAGTGTTTACAAATTGCTGGAATATGCATATCAACAACGTGAGAGACATTTTACAAAATTTACATTTGTGCAATTTTTGAAAAAACAAAAACAAAACATAAACCGAAATTAACTTTACGTCATATTTAAGAATGCAATTAGCACTATCCGTTCGAAAAGTTTGAAGAAAAACTTTGGAGTCTTTTTTTTAAAAATGGCGTTAGAGCTAGTTTTCACAAAACACTAGTAGAGTTTACGAAAAACATTATATGACGTTATTTAAGAAAATGTACTCATAAATACAGTAATGTGAACAAATTTCCGCTATTACAAAATGTCACTAAACGACAAGAGAGGCAAGTCAAAGAATTTTTAAAATTTTAATTTTTGAAAAAACAACAACAAAAGATTAGAGCAATATGACGTTTATGTCGTCTTGTAGAGTACATTTAGCACTATCCCTATCAAAAGTATAAAAAATAAATTTGGAGCCATTTTTTATAAAATCTTGTTTTTGTATTTTTTTATATTGCACATAATGCTCGCAATATTGCGCGAAGACTACTAAAATTGTCAAAAATGTACGTGATCTTAATGAAAGAAGAACAAATTTTACGTGAAGAAAAGATATGTCTTCAATTTTACTTTTCCGTGTACGTACTACCTTGCTTTAACGGTACTTCAGGAGGGCCGGTATCCCACTGCAAAGCGACGCCCCAGCGGGGCTCACAACACACGAGTTAGGAAAAAACTCACAAAACACCTTTAGCTCCGAGAACATTGCCAGGTTCTTCATTCACAAGCTACAGTTTACATACGCCTACGATCCGGCACACACTTGCTGAGTTAAGCACTCCCTAACAGTTATAATTATTGCGAATACAGAGAATGATCGACTCACCACGCGGCAGCCATCACGGACAGACGGACGTTTTTAAAAAGAACACTTTTCCGGTATCAGGGGACCCCAAAACGTGTATTGCCGATGCTCTCTCGATATCGATTTTCCGCAGCATTACATAGCTTTCCCTATACTACGTACTATATTACTCCGTATGTAGAGCCCGCTGCCTGTCGGCTGTGCCTTTGTGGCCGCTCCACCCTCCACTCTGCTGTGGCACTTTGTTGTGTCTCGCACTCGGGCTGACAGTGCTCGACAGCGCTGGATACTTTCACGCAGTTCCTTGAGATCACGAAACAGAAAATTGAAGCGGAAATGGCGGCAAATAACTCAGCCCCGGAAGATAACGCTTCCCTGACGAAATGCCAGAAACTAATGAGAAACATACGGATACTGTCCGGAGCGTGACCGTTTTAAGGAAGAGATTAAACTAATCGATCCCAAATTAGATTTTAGTAAAGTAAAAAGCGATATTATCTTCTGAAGGAAATGCTTGAACTGTATACACAGGTCCAATTACGAAACAAGCGCTTTCTTGGCGAGGTCAAGGCGTACGAAAGAATGGACAGAAAGAACAGAATAGTAAACAATAAAAAAATTTACTGCTCGCTTGAGGAGTTGAAGATCTCAACCCAGACGAACATGAGAAATGTAGAAGTCGCAATGGAAAAATGGAAAACGCGGTTCAGGAAATACACCACCTCCTCAGCCCCTGCAAGTCAAAAATTGGTCGCAAGTAGTAAAGAGCATTACCAGAATTGCCAAAAATGCACAAATATATCATACCAGCCAATCAAAACTACAGATTCTCGGGCAACATTCTATATTGATCCCGCGTCTCCCTGCAATTCGGCTTTAGAGACAAAAACTGCTGTCGAGAACGCGCTTGCTATGCAAAAGAGGTGACCCAATATTCGTCGCTTTAAACTACTTAGGAATAATGGGGTGCTAATAGAGGCCGACTCAGTTGCCGGGGCCGCCATAATTCGTGACGCAGTTAGGGAATCTGATATGGTTCAAATACGGGAAGTAAGAAAAAAATCCCAAAACTTATCATATTCGATATTACGGGGGACTAGAAGATACTGAATTCTTCCAGGAACTTAGCGATCCAAGAGGTTGAAAAAATTAAAACGGAAATCTGAAAAAATCCGTTCGACACAAATTTCTTATTCCAAATGGCCAGCAGGAAGATCACTGTTTCCTAGAACTTCAACCAGAAATCTCCGTAAAATTTAAGTCGGCCAGAACAACACTCATTGGATGGCAGTCACATCGCGTTACAGAATTTATTTCACCTACGCGCTGCTACAAATGTTCTCGTTTTGGCCACACGTCTAAAATTGCCAAGAGACGGACGTGCCCCGTGAAAAATGCTCTGAGAGGCCATGACGCTCGATCATGCGAAAATCGACCACGGTGCATTATCTGTTGCTGTCGCAATAACAGTGATGTAGAACACGAAGCCCGATCCGAACAATGACCAGGATTACGAAAGAAATTTGATTGATTATGGTAATTATATTTATTCAAACTAATATTCAGAGATGAAGCATTGTAATGGCTAAGATAGAAATTTTTGTTTTTGCCGAAAAAAATGAAGTAGCTCTAGTTCAAGAACCCCTTACACGATGCAAGCTAGTATCTGGAATAAGATGTGCGCATGAGATAATTGAATACACCCACTGCCAATAAGAAAGCTAGTGGCGCAGCAATAATCATATTCAATCGCAACATAACCGCGCTAAAAATTTCACAGTGCTGTTCGACCAATTTCGCTGTAGCCGGAATTATTAGCCAGAATCAGAGATTTAATATTATCAGCAAATTTCAAATATGGCTAGAGTGTAGGCTTCCGCGGCCGTAGTCGGTGTTTACTTACCTATCCGGGAGACGCTGCGTCCAGGGCACAGGTGCCATCGTTTATTTTTATTAGATTTATTTATAATGGTCGCATAAACATGAGGTATGAGCGACAAGTAATAAAGAATCAAGTATTTAAATAATTTTTGTTTGGTTATTAAATTACAGGCGGTTATTCACATTCTATCCATTTTAATGGTCAGAGAACGTGGAGAAAGGCATAAAATCGGGTATTCTTTATTTGAAACATAACGTCTGGGTTGAAATAGTTATAGTAGTATAAATCATGAGTTACTAAGAAAATATTAAATGAAACTAAATAACCATATAAGGAAAGTAATTCATATAGTAACCAGGATTATTTGCTGCGGTATTCTGCGTAATTGGTGATATTCCTTGATTGTGATGTTCTGAATTATATAATTTCTCTTCAATCTCTATGCTGTGATCTCACACGAAATGTTAATGTGAAGTACCTAGAGGTATCAATGGCGGCGGCCGTGTGATTTATTAGAGGGTCCGTTCATTACTCAGTAGGCATGAATAGTTTTTAACTTGACAAGGTTGTGAGTAGACTACAGGCATTTGTGAGGTTGAGTTTATCAGGATATGGATTACACTATATATACTGTTGCATCGTTTAAAAGTGTTTGAATGTTCTAGAAAGATTGTATATTTTCCCTAAATAATTTAAATTAGAGCGATAAATCAATATATGAATGGTAATCGGTATGAGGCAAGTTAGGCCAACGAGTTTGGGAACTCTTGTTATTTAATGCTTGTGAGTTCAAGGCTGAATGGCCTATTCTCCAGCGATAAGAAGTACTGCTTGTCCTTTTTTTTGAGTAAGGAGCAGTCTTTCAAGAAATGATTCCATTCTGTGTCCACAATTTATTGTTTTTTCGGAAAAGTCTGTTTCCTTTATATCATTATGTGAGACATTATTGGTGGTCAGAGGTAGGAGGTAGCTTGTTTTGGCTTGCTTCTGTAACTAACTGCGTTTGCCCTGTTTATACCAATGTGGAGGGGAATCCAGACAAACACTATTTTTTTTGTTATGTTTAACAATTCGTTATAGCAGATTGAGGTTTTTTAATTATCGATGTGGATTAGTTTGGAGGTGTTACTGAAGCTTTCTAGTACCCTCTCGGAATCATGTAGATTACATTTTGTATTTAACATATCTTTGGATGCATTTTAAGGTCTGTAATGGCGTAGGCTTCACAGTCAATTATGAAATATATCACTCGCTTGAAAGATTGTGTTTGACATCAATTAACAGGGCACATCCAGAGCATTAGAGGTTTGGAAGCATCTGTAGAATATGCTGTGTATTGAACTGTAAGTAGCTGGGGACATCGTTGGTAGAGAGTAGTATATTTTGTGGGACCTGTGTCAGTTTTTCCTGTATTCCAATTAAGCTTGTATTAATGGTTTATTTTAGCAGAAAGACCATAGGAGGTCTTTAGGACTTAATATCTGGATTTACCTGGGGAAATACCTTGTACATTGGTAATTATAAAGAGGAATCACGTCCAATCAAACATCGATTTTACGATATGAGCCCCAAATATGATTAAATTCGTAGATCTATAGAGCATTCGCCCAGAAGCGTGCACAAGCGATCATAATGCAATAAAATTTACTAATTATTCGGATTATATGCCCGAGGAGATTCCCAGAAGTACTGAAACCATCGGCGGTATATTTTAAAACGAGCTACTTGGGATTCCTTCAATACACAATTTCAACAAGCACTTAATGAATCACCATCAATATCCGACTACCAAGATCCAGATACCAATGTCAATAAAATGACAGATATCTTAAAAATTGCAGCAAACGCATCAATACCTCCTAGAGTAAGGAAGAATAAACGCACTCCCCAACGGACCTCATACGCGCCAAACAATGCGTAATCAGCGCAATGAAAACATTACAATGGCGGAAGAAACGAAATTTACACACACGTGACGATCAAAGACTCTGCAATAGACTAAGAAATATTTACCATCAACTCAATAGAAAAATCACAAAGAATCCTAGGAAAATCTGGTAGAACAAGCCAAACGCGATCCGTGAAGAATTCCCTATCAACTTGCTGGCCGGCGCCTCCGTACTCCGAAAGTAATTGCTTCACTTCAAACAAAGAACGGCGCAACCACATCTTGGGAAGAGACAGCAACGGAGCTTCTTCAAGAGATTTTACCTGACGACCCTCCGGAGGATGACACGCCCAGTCAGGCTGCAGAACGCCGCGAAGCCGACGCAGATTACGTGACCAGCGTGACTTCAACGAACTTGAAGCTATCAACAATCTCCGACTAAAGAATACTCCATCATCCGACAATATTAAGGCAAATATTATTTAACAGGCCTTCCTCCTGGCGAGACAGATTTTAAAAAAGGTACAATAAGTGTCTTGAGACAGAGGCTTAAAAAACGGACACCGTAACTTTGATCACAAAAGCAGATAAGCCAGAAAATAATCCTTGTACTGCCGCCCAATATATATCCTTCCTGTCATGGGAAAAATTCTCGAAAAACTTCTAATAAACACACTCAATAAAATGTCTAACCAACATTGGGAACAAAGCCAGTTAGGTTTCTGGCAAGGTTCTAATACAGAAAATACTGTAATTGCCCTTCCAAAAGCAACAGAATCACGACAAAAATATTGTGCTCTGATCCCTGCCTACAACCACGGGGCCTTTGATCACTGTTGGTGTCCACCTTTATTACACCGATTGTAGGCCTAAAATTAGGTTGTCCAAGAAATCTTTATGCAATGTTTCGCAGAAAGAAATTAGACCCATTTTTTTTAGTAAAATGACGTTCAAGCATTTCTGAAAATGCGTAAAATTGATATAGTTTTCTCAGAAAACGGTAGACGTTTTTAGAGTAACTTTATATCTCATTATTTACAGCACATGTACTCATAAATACAATAATGTGAACGAATTGCTGCTAATATAAATATTAACATGAGAGATAAGTAAAATAAATTACTTTTGTGTAATTTTTGAAAAAACAATAGAACAGAGCAATATGGCGTTTATGTAATTCTATACAGTTAATTGACCACTATCCCTGCCAAATGTTTCAAGAAAAAATTTGGAGCCGTTTTTGAGAAAATCTTGTTTTTGAATTTTTTAATATTGCACATAATGGTCCTAGTATTGCGCGAAGACTACTAAAATTTTCAAAAGATTGTATGTGACCTTAATGAAAGAATTCACTATGGAGAACAATTTTTATTCGAAGGAAAAATCTCAATGTTTAATTTTGTGGGTGTAGGAAGACACGGGAAAAAATTCATACTTTTAAAATTTTCAAAACTACAAAGTTATACGTGACAATCGACCCGATGCCACGTTTCTAAGTGTATGTTATTGTAATATTAAATGAAATTTAAGGGAAAAAATGGAGCAGTTTTTGAGAACATTTTGAATATGTACAGAGGGCATAAGGCTTACATAAAGTAAAGTACACTCAAATTTTGAAGAATGTTTTTCAAAATTTCTAAGTTTGAAAAAAGAAAATGGTGCTACTGTAATTGTGAAATTTGAAGTTCTTTTCACAGAAAAATATTGAGTTTTCGAAAAACGTCATATGAAGTCTTTGCAAGCACTTCCAGACACAAAGGAAATCACGTTTACAAATCGCTAGAAATTTGCATACTAAAATTGTGAGAGTTCTTTCAAAAACATAATTCCGCGTAATATTTCAAACAACAAAAAAATAAACTGTACAGTTTATTAAAGAGTGCAATTAGCACAATCCCGTCTAAAGGTTTGAAGAGACAATTTGGAGCCGTTTTTGAGAAAATGGGTGTTCGGGCGTTTCTGAAAATGCGGCATTTTATGTTAGTTTCCATAGAAAACAGTTGTTTCCTACCACATTTATATGAAATTATTTAAATAACATGTATAACATGACACATGTATAACACAAATATAACTAGTGGTGCTACAGAATGGCATGGACTTTTCTGTATTAGTTTGCTATTTCCTTTTGTCTCGGCTAGCTATTCGAACTTGCCACTCTTGTCTGCTGCAATCCAGGACCGCACAAAATATTATTTTTTAATTTCCCAATTTTTCGGTTTTCTAGTAATAGAACGGAAATATTATTGTAAGAATATTAAAGAACAGTACAATCGCGTCCTAAATGGCACTTTTCTTTGAAAAATTGGAGCCGTTTTTAAGAAAATGGCGCTTAAGCGATACAATATATTCGAAATTTAAAGCACTCTTTCACAGAAAATTTTTGAGAATTCGATATACTTCATTAGAAGGCATTTGAAGCACATTAACTTACTAATGCAATAGTGTTCACAAATGGCTGGAAGTGTGCAATTTACTGGCGTGAGAGATATTTAAAAACATACATTTGTGTAATTTGTTTAAAAAATACCCCGAAATGACCTTACGTCATAAGGGTGTCCTTAGCAAAATCCTTTCAAAAAGTGAGTAGAAAAAAGTTCGAATCGATTTTGAAGAAATGGCGTTTGAGCGTTTCTGAAATTGTGAAATTTAGAGCTAGTTTTGAGAGAAAACTGTTGAGTTTCCGAGAAGCTGTATGTGACATTAGAAGCTCATGTACTCATAAATACAGTAATGAGAAGGAACTGCCACTAATGTAACAAAAGAATAGAACAATATGGCGTTTATGTTATCTTATAGAGTATTTAGCACAATCCATAGCAAAAGTTGAAAGAAAAATATTGGAGCGGTTTTTGAGAAAATATTGTTTTTGTAATTTTTTTAAATTGCACAAATTGGGAAACACATACGTCAGTATAGTATTCTGCCACTTGGATACCTGGGAGAATAAGCTTCAGAATCGAGAAATAGATTGTACAAAAAGGACAGAGAGACAAAGGCAAGGAAAGACAGCAGAATCCATAACTTAATTTATATTTTCAACAGAGCATTGGAAACATCTGATCCCATCATTTTGACTGTCAGCCTTCAGAAAAAGAGTTCAAATTACCACGCATGCCGCAGCCACCCAGCATCAGGTATTGGGCAACGCCGTGTGCCCATGGACGGACACTTCCCGACGTCACCTTCACACTGATAAGTTACATACTCGTAGAAGTAACGAACAACCATTTTGTATCATTGATTTAATTTTATTTTTGTAAATTACATTTCATTTGTCATCTGTAACTTTGTAAACTTTGTTGTTGGATAGGGTGAAGGACGTCTAAGAGAATGGCGTGAATCTCATGTTCATTTAATGCCCCGATTTTTCGAAAATTGCAAAAATTGTAAATTTTGTCAGCGTCTTCATTAGATATTGTTTTTATTAATCATATGTGTTCATCAAAAACAGATCTTCAAATAAGACAATGTAAATGTTTCGAAAATGAGTATTCTGTAATTGGCGTCATAAATAGTTGCCCGCTCTGAATTTACTGCGCTTCGTGAACATAAAATGTAGGATGATGCCAGGTAATTGGATGATGTATAAGTTCGGATTTGTGTATTATTTCATATTTATTCGTTCGTTTCTTACATTCGAGCTTTCGTTATACGTTTTAAACTTTATCTTTCAGAAATTATATACAACATTTTAAATTACATCCATTACTTTAGTAAAATGTGAAAACGAATTGATGATTTCTCTTTACTTCAGAGATATTCTTGCATGTGGATGCCGAGTAATTTTGATGAATTAAAAAAATTACATTTAATTATTATATTTTTATCTATTTTCATTTTTTCTGGAAGTATCAACAATGCAAATTGGCGAAATGTGTATTCAATATGAATTAGCGCTCATTATTGCTTATTGTAACGCTGAACAGAAAACAAAAGGCGATAATGACGGCTGCCTTTCGTTCTCGTTAATATAAACTAATAATTTTGTTTACGGCTAAAATACTCATCGAACATCATTGGTACATTTATGTAGAATGTGAATACACTAAATTCAATGACGGCAGTTTTCGTTTAAACTTTCAAATTAAAACAAATTAATTATTTTTCACGCTTTCTTTGCTTAAGAGTTTTTCAAATATTAGTTGAAGAGTAAGAAGGAAATTGTCATACTACGATTTACATAACTATAAACAATATCGCGAGAAAGTACGTACTGTTATAGCACCACAATTTATAAGGGAGATAGCTACTAATTTTTCAAGCTTATGAGTCTAAAACGGTTAATTTTACAACACCTTATCGGAACTTTGTTGTAGTATATGTTATTTCCTTTAATTTTGTATAGAATATGATTTCCTGTGGGATTGATAGTTATGGTGATATATGCAAAAAATGTCAAAAAATCACCTTCAAACGCCCGCCCCGCCCCCGTCTTCCCTCTACACTTCAGGGCTTTCAGTATGTTATGCAGTAGGTACCAACAAACAATCATGCCAAGTTTTAAAAGTCCAGAAATTTTTTCACTTAGTGTCTCTAGTTCGACTAAGCTCTCCTGCACCATTCTTCTAAATGTCCTGAACTGTTTCCGAGAACAGAAATAAACAAGTGATGACGTTCTTGAGAAAAAAATTGTTAAAACAAAATTAAAATTGTCTACACTTCATGAAAAAATACGAGAAAAGCACTCAAATTTATGAAAATTTGTCCATAACCTTCTTTAAAAATCTGACTATATAAAAAATATTGAGAGAAAAAAAGGAAGAAAAATCCATATCTTTAAAAAGTGTTGAATTTTAGCAATTTTTGAAAAATTAGGGTTTTTAACCAAATTGAGACCTACACCATTCTCCTAAACGTCCTTCACACTATCCATCTTCAAAATTTAATCAAAAACGAAGCCATTGTTTTGAAAATTTAAAAAATTCTCAGGGTATTCGTGTAAAGTTCCCTCAAAATTAAAATATAGGTTTAAAATTCGAGTAAATCGCCTGAACGGTTTAGCAATTAGCGTTTTCAGACAGACGTACTGAAGTATTGCCGTCATTCGATTTTTCGGTACCAAGGACACTCAAACTGTCTGTGGCTACATCACATGTAGAGGGTTTTTGTTTCGTAAATTTTGCAACTAATTATTAAAATGTTTTATAACTTTATAGATCTACACATGTATCTTGTAGGAAACTGTATCTTGCAATCAAATCCTACAGTTCAGTACTACTGAAAATGATAATTCATTTCATGGAATTATTATCACTGATTTTTTTGTGAAAGGTCACATGTGTAAATAAAAATCCATGTTCAAGAAAAAATTGAAAACGTCAAAAGAGCTTTATATAAAGTACTTCAAAATATTAAAATATTTTAATAATCTCTGAAATAACGCAAACAGATCTTACACCTGATGTGTTTACCATTTTTCAAAAGATTCTAATCTGAGGAAGTTATGTGTGACATCTACACAGACGAATTTCTAGTAGAAAATTGCTTATATCCTCCTACACTAATGCTAATAAACGTCCTTGGGACATAGGTAATAAACGTGACGCGCATGCAGAGTGAGAGCTGGAAAGTACCTTAAATACAATCGGAAATCGAGAGCATTGTCGATTGTTGAGGTGATTCCAATATTTTTCAAAAATATAAATCAATAGGATAGAACGCATCGTTTTCACTCTTGATCCTGACCGCGACCCCGTCCCTGACAAAGGTGCCTAAAACATCGATTCTCCTTCCTCACAACCGATTAAGATACCTCCAATCATTATTCATGAGCCACCTGTTCATACAGGACTCTTGCAAAAAAATAAAGAATTGCTTAAACATAAAAATTGTGTTACTGAAGTCAAAGAACCTAATACTGAAATCAGAACAAGTACAGTCGAAAACTTTACTTCGTAAGCACTTGTCAACGAAAGGGTTGTACTATCATACCTACAGGGAACCAACAAAAACTATTATTTTTGTGGTGCTACAAAATGTCCCAACATCCTATAGTGAGGAAGAAATACATCAAGAACTAGTAAACAAAAATTTACCAGTAATAACGGTTATCAGACTGTCCAATTCTAACGGTAAACCTTGGCTTTTATGTGCAGTTACTCTTACGAAATCATCATAAAGCAGGGCAATATATGAACTAAAAGAACTTTTGAATGCTATAATCACGGTTTAAGAGCGTCGTCATAGACCCGGGCCAGTGCAGTGTCGAGGTAGTCTGATATTCGGACACACAAAAAAGAACTGTGGTAATCCGCCTCGATGCGCAAATGTGCAGGGTCGCAAGCCATGGCCGAATGTAATAGTACTGATCCCAAATGTTCACTCTGCGGAAAGGCTCATCAGTCCTCTAGTCGCGACTGTGAAATTTATCAAATAATTCTCCATAGAAAATCACTCTTATCCCGCTACCCCATCTCACAACACTTCGCACAACAAGCGATGCCCAATCATTCACTTGCATTAACCCCTCCACGAACTTCCCCTGGAGCCTATCCTCATCCTTTCCCACCCATTCCTATCACAATGCATCAGAACCATACTCCCCCCGTCCACATCCATTGCCAAACGCCGCTTTATTCTGATGATATCAAACAGCCCATACACCTGCCCATTGGGCAGCCCTTCTAGGTGGAACAATTTATCTCCCAACAGGTGGAACATTTTGTCTCCAAAATCAAATTATTCCTTCTCTGACAAACTCCATCCTTTCATCAATAAAATTATATTATACATAAAACATGACTATAAGTACTGCCATGCATTCCTCACTCCGTATGATTTCATGGAATGCAAACGGTGTTAAACCTAATATTCATATGCTCATATGCATTCATATGCTAACCTAGTTTTTGCATAATAATAAAATACAAGTAGCTTGCATTCAGAAAACCCATCTTTGCCCTTCGATAAAAAAATATATTTCCGGCTATATTTTATATCGCTATGACCGACCGCTACAACGGTGCAGCGGTGGGGTCGCCATATTTGTAAAAAAATTCCGTAACACATCACCAGCTACCTTTAAATACAAATAATACTTTCGAAAATATTAGTTTAGCTATTCAGCAGAAATGGCAATCTACACTTATCTCTTCAATTAACAAGCCCCATAATATTCCATAAAGATCAGGTGATGTTGATATATTATTTTCCTCCCGTCAACACACATTAGTGATCGGTGAATGCTAAATACATTACTTGGGGAAGTAGACTAAACTTTCCTGCTGGTAATCTGTTGCTAGCTGACATACAAAGGTTAAACCTGGCAGAGCATGCTCCTGATATACCCTACTGAGATTTTGGCGTTTCTAACAACATTAGTTGTAACATTCAATCGAGACTCATATCGCCCTGAGATTTTGGCGTTTCTAACAACATTAGTTGTAACATTCAATCGAGACTCATATCGCCCTGTAGTTTTCTCACTCGTCACAACCCCAGAAGATATTTGTTCCGTTCAGCCTTATCATTTACGTAATGTCAACTGGCCATATTATCAGATGCTAGTTACTCATCTTCAACCTCCACTTTTTACTCCGAACTACACAGGAAATCGACAGCGCCATTGACTCACTTACTCATACTATATTAGATGCCCTCGACTTAACGGCCCCCATAGCCCATCAACGCACTTCCTTTCCAGCAATGCCATTTGTAGTGAAGAAACTAATCGATTAAAAAATATTCGTAATTACTGGTTGAGACATCGATCTCCTATTCCAAATCTCATTTTAAACCTCCTAATTAAAATTGTGAGACAACTTCTGGTATTCATCCACGCGTAAAAACTTCTTCTTCGAACTCAAATGGCAAACCCATCTGATCATCCACTGTGGAATAACAATCGACGTTTTTTGCGCAAACCTACAAATTTACACACCCCTGTTACTAAAACTGGAGAAGCATCTTCAGCTTCCGATAAATGCGACATGAGTGGGTAATTATTTTGCATCAACCTTTACTTCTTATCCTTAACACAATAATCATATTCAAGAAGAAATTGCACGACAAGAAACAACAGTTCCTGAATGCACTAAATTTATTTCACCATAAGAAATCAATTATCGTTCACTAGTAACCCCTAAATTATCAAATGGTCATGATCTAATATCAACGTTTTTACTAAAACGCCTGCCCATGAAAGTAGTTCTACATATTACCGTAATATTTAATGCCGCTTTGTGAAAAACGTACTTCCGTGATACATGGAAACACGCCCACATAATTCACATTCTAAAGTCAGGAAAAGCTCAAAATCTTCCAACGAGCTATCGTCCAATTAGTTTGCTACTCACAATGGGAACACTATTTGAAAAATGTATACTCTCTAGGCTAAAATCAAATCTCAGCTCAGTCAATGCCATACCACCTCATCAGTTTGGATTCCAACCCCTTACGCCTCACTGAAGATATTGTGGCGTCTTTACAGGGGCAAGAATTCACCATCGAGAACGGTTTGTAATCTATTGAGTATTTATAAGATACGTATATGCTACGACACCTGAATAACTATTTAGAATAATTATAATAAACAATACTGACCCGTTACCAGAAGGAATGTTATTAGTCACCACAACCGCACATTGGCGCATTGTGCCATGGCACATTGAAAATAATCCTAGTAAAAGCCAGACAAAAATATTTACTCTTTAACAGACGCCCCCCCCCCAAATCTCACTTACCAATCACAAAACATCACCTGGCTCCCTCCCTAGAAAACTATCAAATATCTTTGAGTTCTGTTCGATAAAAGGCTTCCATGGTGGCAAAATATAAAACACAGAATACTGGTAGCGACCAGTAGAGTTCGTCAATTATATCCGATTCTCAAAAAATCATCCCCCATACAACTGCATGTTGCTATTCCCCTCTATAAAGCAATGATATAACCCATACTTTCCTATGTTTACCCTGTCTGGGCTGCCGCAGACAAAACCAACATCAACAAAATCCAATTTTTTTTAAATAGATTCCGACGCACCATCATAAAAGCTCTCGGTACATTCCGAATACGTAGTTATATAAATAAACTTCGCATTACACCCATCCCCGTCCACTTCTCTCTCTTATCCGCAAAATTCTATTCCAAAATATTTAAGATCCCTTCAGCTATTCACTTTCACATAGGTGAGCAAAATTCTCATCTCAAACGATTAAAAAGAAAGTTACCAAGGGAATTTTTTGATCCTCTATAGACATAAACCGGTGAGTCTTTTCCCATTATAATCTACTGTATATAACCACTGTATTGTATTACATAAGAACCTAAATTTCTGTTAATAATATCTCAAATGATTCTTGAATATAAATCATATTAATGTATTTATCTTATGCAGCTGCAGAAGGTGCCCAATGGCCAAGCTGGAATAAATAAAAAAAAGAATACACATTTTCGCCTGCATTTCTTTGAATTCAAATTTCACATCCCGGGGCTAGGACGTATCATGTAGATAATCCGCATCGACTTTGGCCTTCAGAGTTCACTGGCCTTCTGAATTTATTTCGATATTAAAGATGGTCCCACGCGAGAGGAAGAGCAACGAAACATTAATTATATCTTTACTTAATATCTTATCTTAATTCTTATCTTAATATTGTGATTTCAAACTGAATGGCAGCGGCGTCTCTAACACACCCATGGACGCTACGCCTTTGATGTTGGAGAAGGAAAAAAGCTTTAAAAGTAGAGCACATTTTGCCAATTTAAACTAATTTGTAACTAACACATGTGTTAAAAGTTTATGATGGATGGAAGGAAAACACATAAGCACCAATCTCCCACCCTCAATGTCAACTTTGATCGTAATAGTCACAAAGTGAATGAGCTTTGGGAACATCAAGTCGCCAATTATATAGTCGCGAAATAGCTACTGAAGTATTCGGTGGGTAAATAATAAGAAATTGTTAAGTTATTTTTATTCATGTTTCAATAAATGAAGGAAAATGAATAATAAATTTCGATGATTTGCATTTGTACGAAAACAGTTGAGTAAATTCTTAATCCTTGGAAATATTAGTTGGAGATCACGACTGTGTGAAATTCATGGTACATGTTTTAAATTTTAGTATAAAATATTCTGAAGATTGCGTCACACAACTATTGAAAAAGAAAAGTCGGCTCTTTTGGCAGTATGCATTTCATTTCAGTGATATTTTGAGTAGTTTGAATATTTTGTAATATGAATAGTTTAACATATACTTTTAGTCTTACGCATTTATTCCAAACGGAATTTTCAGTTAACAATGAGTTATTTCCAGTCTCTGGGGTTTAAAAGTAAATATTTCACTCAGAAGAGTTAAATTATTTCTGGGACACTTTTATCTCATATTCAACAATTTAACGTAGTAATGAGTGGTAAATATTCTTGTATTAAGCTTTGCACTCTAGAGAATCTTTATTTTTCACATAATCATAAACATCATTAATTACGTACGTATTCTCACCGGGGAACCCTTATTTTGCATTTTCGCAACAAGCAGCAGTGAATCTGACTTCTGTTATTAATGACTAGCGTTAGTCAACGTTGGCGATACTGAAACAAGCTCGCGTCGCGTATAGCTGAGCGTTACGACAGTTGTTGTTTCTTCTTGTTTCTGCTGTGGTGAAATATGAAAGTTTTGATAGCTGTTCCTTCATTAGCTAAGCTGGGTTGGGACGAGTTAAGTGATAAATATATATCTTCCAACTGCAAAAGAACCGCCTCAGGGATTCGTTCTCGGTTTGTTAGGTTTCGTTGTGCTAGCGCGTGGTCGCGATGCTCTTTTGTTCGTTGATTGTTACGAGAGGAGGAAATGAATAGGCCGGAGAGCAGATATTGCTTCCGTCTAAAATGAGGAATCCCATCTCGAAACTTTTTGCGCTTCAAACTTGGAGGAAATATGAAGTTTCACGAGTGGGACGTGGGAGCACTGCAAAGCTACAATTTGAAGACACGCTGATTTCTTCAAATATTGTTGAAACATCCTCATACCTTATACAGAAAAAAACCAGTTATTAAAAAGTAAAAAAATCTGGCTTACTGTGAATTTACCGCGATATTCCTAACTCTCTTATTTGTTACAACAATCGTCTACAACACCTTGATAATACGCATTCATATTTTTTTTATAAAATATGAATGCATATTATACATTTGATGTGGTTTGCTACCAGTTGATTTGGTAAAGAACAAGTATTATACGCACATGTTTCCTTAAGCCACGGAATACCTACCCCCCACTCCTTTACTAACATTAATTAAAGAATAAATTATAATAATGGGCGTTGCTGGCAAACTTAGGTAAACAAATGTTCACACCGAATAATGAAAAAAAATTTACATCGAAAACGAGCTATAGTTGATACAAGATCTGTCATCGCAATAACCAACTCCTCTCACATCAAGTAAAATGAAGGCATACAAATTAAATAAATAATAAAATAAATAAATAAATAATAAAATATATAAATAAATAAATAATGAAATAAATAAGTATATAATAAATAAAATAAATAAATAATATACACAGATAATATCCAGTGAAAATGTCTCAATACATTATTTTTTTCCTTTGTAAAATTTAGCATTAGAAAATATTACAGTATGTTTATTGTTGTGTCAGGTGAAATATAAAAATAATACCATCCTGTGAAGAAGCATACTCACAGACGAACTTTGAAGAGCCTTGACTTTACGTAACTTAGTAACGCCTTAGGTAACGTTTGTCAAATTTAGTACGTGCATGAATTTGCACAATGTGAAAAATTATTTTTTGTGTTCGATAAAAGTAAATAGTAATCTTCTTACAACTTCGTATTCCTAAATAAAAGTGAAGTAATGGGTTAAAAATTATGAGGAGTTACGTAATGCTTCTTGTCATTGCGCTTTCTACTTTGGAGTGGCTGTTGCGCGCTCAATGGAGTGAGGATCCAGGAAACATTAGCTGCGGCCACGCCTGCAGAAACTGCGCTTTCTGCCGCAAAATGAATGAAGTACATCCTGATTCGCCCCAGAAATGAAGAATTGCGCAGATGTGTTAATGAATGTAATATGTGTCTTTCAGATAACTGTCAAACAGAAAAAGGAAATTATTTAGAGGACACATTTTAAACTCCACATTTACTTTTCATAAATAAATCATTTTGAAATGTGTTGTCGGTTAGTTGAGTCTGTGACTTCTTTGAAAACTTGTAGACATCAATTACCAGACAAGCACACCAATAGATCTATCAGATAAATACCTATTGTTGACAAAATTCAATTTTTTCTATGATACATTTACTAAAAGCACATGAGACAGTATTCCGTAAGGGGTCATTTCACGTCAATTCATAAAAAAAGAATGAAAATATCATCCTCTGCATTTTTTAAGAAAACCTGTCAGATTGTAACTTAAGCGTGTGTATGAATGTTGGAAAAAAATTTAATTGATTAAGATAGAAAGTAGTAGAGGAATTTCTGATTGAAAGTACAGGTTCGGGTATTAAATATGTGGCACGCATATTCTCAAAATAAACCATAACTTCGAATTTTTTTAAGATAGACATTAGATCATTTTGAATTGCATATAGTGTAATGTTATTCTTCGGTGATGTGCTTATAATAATGTAGTTGTCTGACACACTTTATTATTGAGTTACATTACATACATTTTAAAGACCAAAATTCAATATATTGTATGAAGAATATATTAATATATTATTCATACTGCCACTCCTTGAAATTCCCGGAAACGTTCAGGGAATAATTATTTTCTATTGATTTTTCTGATGTAATAGAAACATTTTTTTGTGAAATAATAAGCAGTATTGGAAAGTTTTTTTTAATTAGAAGGCAAAATTTCAATTCCTAATACCAATTTTTCAGAGTAGTTTTGTTATTTGTAGGTAACTTGAAGCAGTTGGTAGCATTATAATTTAATTAGAATTTGTTTACAAGCCAACATGCCGGTGAGAAGCAGTCCTATAGTGAGTGAGAAAGGTTTATCATCTATGTAAGCATTACTCTCTAAGAATCTACATTTCAACACATTTTTGGTTGTGTTCATAAATGCACAACAAAAAATTAAAATATATTTGTATTTATTTGTTTATAGCCTACTAGGTACAAATGGAAGGTGGTAGCTCCTTATGCAGTGAGGGAAGCTTGCGTGCGGAAGAGTGTTCTCTTGGTTTTGAAGCTTGGAGTATATTAAGAGAAGAGGAAAAGGAACTTATTCTCTGGCGCAGTAACCTTCTTCTAAAGTCTCTACCTTTAGACAAACCAATTATTTGTTCGTAACATGTACACAGATATTACACCGAATCTTACTCCACAATAGGCGCTGCTGTGATAGATTAAAATTCATAAGCGACCAATTAAATCAGCAGAAATAAAGAAGCAAAGCAAAATCAGCAGTAATACAGACCCCGCATCACAAATCATCATTCCCCCTCTTCCTTCTGGGGAAGAAATGAGTGCGTCTGCTGACACCACAACCACCAGACAACTTTATACCAGCTTAGCTAATTAAGGCATGCAAAATTCCATTCCATTCTTAGGCTCACTCCATCGGTTGTGGTTAAGCAAAATTTATCAGAAGATGGAGCACTTCGAACCAAAATTGCCAAAGTTTAGAGGACTAGTTCTGAAAAACAAAATGAATACGGACATAACGAAATAGAACATGGAGAAAAACATTTTGATGAGTTAAAGAAAAATATTAAAGAGAAAAGTTAACTTGCGATCTTCTGCATAAAAGTTAAATTGCTTCGACTGGTCCCAACATCCTGACGTAGAGAAAAAAATAGTAAAATGATTAAAGTTTCAGAATACATGGTTCGTGAGACACATGTCTCTCTCACCCTCTCTCTCGCTCTCTCGCCGTCTCACTATCTATCTCTCCATCTCCATCCGTCTCATATACATTTAGCTGCAGATTCTGCATGTCTCTGAGCAAGTGGGGTATTATCGAGGAGCGCCGGATGAGCAAAAATGTAATATAATGTTCAAGAAGATATCATCTGTAGATTACGGGGTAAAAACTTTTCTTTGAGCCTTTCTGCCTCAAACTTTAAGTTTTTAAAGCCCCAGAAAGCTTTGTTGAGTTACTTAACGATAGAGTCAAAAATCCTGTAGCGTAGCGTATAGAAGCAAATTTGCGAAAATTTGACATGGATAATTCGTTTTGTTCTTTTTACTCTTTTTCGTGAATTGTCCCAACATTTTAATAGTTACTCTGCTATACGGAGTGGAGATGAATCCAAAAAATCAGAGATAATCAAAATCAGTACAGCCGTTCTTGAGTTATTGAATGGTGTAACGAACTAGACTTTGTTTTATACACTATATAGATGTTTATGATTAAATAACAATATTAAGAATTATATAATAGATCATATATTACTACATAACTAAAAGCAATATACGAAGTTTTATCATAATCAGTACTGTAATTCAACTTCCATTTTTATATTAGATAACATTTAAAAAAAGGCAGTTTTAACAGTTTTGGACAATATTTAAAAAAAAGGTATATAATAAAACAAATTAGTGCGTTCCGAAACAATAATTAATGTTACCAAATATGAAGCAAATACTTACCCGATTGGGGTCACGGAAGATAATTTGGGCCCGAAGCTTGGATATTTTTTATGTACAGTTTTGACAATGTTGTAAATCTTCGTGATTTTCAGAATCTTTTCCGTAATTTTCTATCTGTAAATTCCTTTACTCAGCCCATGATTGAGGAGATGTCAATTCTCAGAATTTATTTTTATCTCGCAGTTTTCTTTGGGTCGCAATGCTTCGTAATTCATCTGTTGGTTGGACTTTTTAATATAATGCAGTTCTTTCGAACACACTAACCACACTTTACCAGTATCTACAAAAAGAAACCTGGTGGTGTGGGTCGTGTAGGTGGAATGGAATTTAATCCTGGACCAGGAGATAAGGCAAGTACATCCAAATGGGTATCGATAATTCATGCTGCAGAAGAAACTTAAAATTCGGCTCAAGATGTGAACAGTGCGATTTGTGGTGCCACTGTAAATGTGAGACAATGAAATCGGTGAATGCAAATTTGGAGAAGGAAATTTGCGAAAAGTGTTCGGATATGAATGTTCAGTTGTAAAAAAAAGAATGAAGGAGCTAGAGGAACAGTTGGAACAATGTAGACGTGAAATAGAACATTTAAAGTTGCATTGAGTTTCAGACAGAAAAACGGAATTATTGAGAAGAAAGTGGACCACAAAAAGTTCCTAATCATTGGTGATTCGATTGTAAAGTATGTTGGAAGGAAAGAAGAACAAGCTACTCTTTACTGTTTTTCGGGACTAAAACAGATGAAATGTTACGTCGAGAGGAAGAATTTGAAGACGCCAAATTTGAAGTAATGGTGGCACATTAGAAAACAACTTACGGCGACGTTCCGCAAACTATATAATGGGAGATATGTAGAATCTAGTGAAGAAAGCGAAAGAGAACTTTCCAATGGCCAAAATAGTTGTTAGCGGTGTACTAAAATAGAAAAGAGTCGAGTGGCATGGAATTCGCACACTAAATGCATGTTTTGTGTGAGTAGCAGGATGTTTGAATGTGGATTGCAGATCCGAGCAACTGGATTGCAGACCGAGACTTGGGGCGTGATGGAGTCCCATTCAATAGGCGAGGAGCAACTCGACTCGGTTCGCTGCACTCTAGAGGTTGCTGTTTCGGGGCTCCCACACCTGTTGAAGAATGGCATGAGGTGCCGGAAAAAAGGATATGCTAACAATGTTGCAGATAAATTGTCGAAGTGTAGTTAACAAAAACATAGAATTTAATAATATTGGCCTGCGTTTTCCAAAAAAGTTTATGTTTAATTTTTTTCAACGGTTTCATAGGAATTGACTACACTGAACTCGAAAATAATATTAGTTTTCCTCAATCATGTCTAGTTTTTGTGATATGGATTCTATGATTTCTAAGCACACTGATTTAAATATTTTCTGTTTAAACAGGGTCAATAACTTAATAAAAGTCGTAGAAAACAACAGCAGATTATATTATGGTAACTATTAAATGAATTAAACACAAGATAGTTTCAACGCAACCTTTGTTAATACAAAATTTTCTTTAAAAGAACACAAATATTGTGGAAAAATTGGTACCCTCTTATATCCTTCCTAAAGCATCCCTCGTGAGCTATATAGAATGGCAAGGAATTTCTAATACTAGTTAGTTTTCTAATTTGTTTGCTCCCCTCAAGCTTGCCTCATCCTCTTGATAGCTGCCGTCTATTGCCATCTGTCATCTATATACTATCATTACTCTATGTTTAGCTGAAAGAAATAATGATAATTTGTTTGTCCCTGTCTGCTGATGGACGCCAGACGGACGTCCAAAAATCCCCAAAACTTGCACTTTTGCAATTTTCAAAAAATCTGAGATTTAAATGAAGCTGAAACCTGCACCATTCTTTTAAGCGTTTTTTACGCTATTCGAAGACAAAGTTTGATACATAAATTTGGTAAATTTGGTTTTTGAGAAAAATTGGAAAATGTTTTTGAATACTACATAGATATTTAAATAAGATAATGTGACATATTTTAAAAATTTGGATTGTTTTACAAT
Organism: Gryllus bimaculatus; assembly: GCA_017312745.1. Classification (NCBI taxonomy): domain Eukaryota; kingdom Metazoa; phylum Arthropoda; class Insecta; order Orthoptera; family Gryllidae; genus Gryllus; species Gryllus bimaculatus. The sequence goes on along the minus strand of BOPP01000053.1, from coordinate 1,198,220 downwards.
AATGTGTGCTGATGTAAAAGAATTTCAAAAAATATTTACCCCAAAACTACTACATATTAAAAAGTGTCATAAGATACACACATTTACGTTACAACCGTTGAAACCAATGACCACGTAAAAATATACTTAGCTTGATGATCTAAGAGGTTATACCATTGTTGTTAAAAATAATTGAAAACCAGGGTAAGTGTTTCTGAATTAATTTCCTGCAGTTATAATTAAGAATACTGACATTTCTGAACATCAAGGCTTCAGACGGCTAATTCTTGACGATGACGGGAAAGGCAAGTTTATATCGTTCACAAACCAAAACTGAAAGTAATATACGAAGTGCGGAATTTATCTTAATAGTGTGTGCAATGATGTGTCATGTATTCATTTGTATGTTTTGTGTGTCGTCCCAAGAAACCGCATTCTGTATCCGGAAGTGTTCAGACTGTAGAAAATGTAATAACGGTCAAGGAGTCGGGGCTATGATCTTAAACGACGTAGATTCCGAATGTAGTCGAACTTGTGAGGAGTGCATCTGTGAAAAGTGTTCCTTCTTATGGGAAGACTTTGTGGGGAGTTACGCAAATTACTATTTCTACGTTAGTCAAAACGATTGATTCACACAACATTTTTGAAGAAAGATTATTGCCATTCAGGTTTACTATTAACAGTTAAAACTTCTACATTAATTAGATACTTCTTGTTTTATTGCGAAGAAGTAACCATCCGAATGTGCGAAAAATATCTCGAAGGAATAAAGTTTGTGCAGTTGAGACTTCATATTTGGTTTTAATAAATCTTCCTAACTGATTTCTATTAGCACTTAGATAAGGTAGTGGTAATTTTGAAGGGAGTAAAGACGTTATAAAAGTTATTAATCAAGATTATTACAAAAATGGCTTCAATGTTTTCTTCATTTTCGAATAGTGCAATTACTTCTTAACATAAAAGCTCAGAAAGTAGTATTTTTTTCTTTTCCGCAATTAAGGATGTAGGAGGTTTTGCATTTTGTATTAAACGATAAATGCTATATTTTGATTATTCATTTTTGCTGTAGAGAATGTATATTGCGTAATTTATATCAATTTACTGAACAATATTTTGCCATTACTCGTCGATTAATTCAGTTTCTGGAAGGAAAATTTCATTTATACGATGATCCAAGTACTACGCGTATCTAGCAGCTATTACAACTTTCCTAATTTGCGAAACTTTTCGTACTGTTCAAGTTCAACTGAATCGCAGGTACAAAAGACTGCGACAAAGCATGTAAAATGTGTAAGTTTTGCTATAATCTCCTGTACATTCTACGCCTAGAAGGACCCTTTTTGCCAAAATGTATTCATGGCTGTGAAATGTGTGACCAAAGATTTTGCGTAAAAAGTAAATCAACAGTGAAGAGAACATTAAGAATTTTGTAAGCTACTTAAAAAAACGTTCACTATTGTCTTCCAAATATTGATTCCAAATATATTCTGAGCCGTAGAGATGTTCCGGTACTGCCATTATTTTGTGGAATTTTGTTTGAGTTTCTTTTCTTCTTTTATTTTTGAGGTGGTTTTCATACATCCACAAATTCTTTAAAATGTATGTAATTTATGTTCTATATGTACATCGCACTCATAAGACATATTACAACCTAAGTAATTAAATGTTTTTACTTGTTCCAAAACGTGTCCATCCACAACCATCTTAGTTCTGACACGATATTTCATATAGAATGCCGTATTGTTAGTTTTTGGAACGGAGATTTTCATGTTATATTCAAATCCGATTCTTTGGAGGGAGAGTACTGATTTCTACAATTTGGGAATTTAATAAGCTTTTCTACATTTCAAACAACTGGTACACATTTATTTTCTCCTATCCTAACATTTATCGTCGGATAAAGTGAAGAATGCTTGAAGGGAACGTCACAGGCTTCATGTTCGTTGAAATTCATGATTTTTTGAAAATTGCAAATGTTGAATATTTTTTGGCGTCTTCCTACAACTACAATTCTGAAGATAAGAGTTTTTTTCCTGAACACGAACTGTTGTTCAAAGGCAGATCTAGAAATAGGGTTGGATACAATTTTTCGAAAATATGAGTACCAGTTGTTACGTAATTTTAGGTGAAATACAAGATGTACTCAAAAATGGACTGGTATATTCAAATAACAAGTTTCTATTGAAATAGAGTACATCTCAATCGTATTTGTCACCTTCAAACGCTAGCCATACACCGCTCCCAGCGTTTCATCTAGCTTTCAATTGTCCTCTGAAACGTTCTTTTCGGAATCACCTCGAGGTCCGCTGTACAATTTCTCTGGATGTCCTGGAATGCGTACAATAGGCTGAGTACAATAGGCGACCTTCTAATGTGGATTTCAATCTCGGAAACAGGAAAAGGTCGACTGAAGTCACTGGCAACCATCATCCTTAAACATTTTTGTCTTTAAAACAAAAGACCAAATATAGTCTACGTAGAAACTTCTATAGACAGAATATAAAATAATAATCTATAAATAAATAAAAGGGAATGTGCGTATGTGTGTCGCACATAGACGCAGAAACCAGTCGACCGAATTCGCTGAAATTTTCACACTTGGTTCATATAAGTAATGGAAGTGTTTAAAGAGTGGTTTGAATTAAATCGGACATGGGGGCGTTATTGATGATGATTTATTCATTTATGACGACTCAAGTGCCCCTAAACTCTACGCAACCCCCCCGCCCAGTTAAGTATTAAACGCGAATTCCCTTCACACACTTATTCTGCCACTACGATTGTGAAATATCGGTTGGAATTATTACTTGAATCTCGGAGAAGTAAATCGACTTTTTTCAAAGATGTGTCATAGCGAACGCATGTCCAAATTTGAGAGAGAACGTTTCAACAATAGGATACTTGACAAATATGTTCAAACCAAGACACAGTCCATACTCGAGAGAAAGTCTTTCATCTGTTAGAATGTTTTCACAGCGTAACGTAAAAGTGATTAACAATCGCATTACACGTAGTATGTGATGTATAATACACTGCAATAGCGAAGTATTGCCGAGTCCACTAGTTTTAAATATTGAGGTATACCCAGATATCCCAAGGGAAATTCTGATTCAAATTTAAAGGAAATAATTACTTATTTTAGGTCATTGGAAACCAGAAATGACAATACGGAAGTGGCATAGCATATTTACAAACAGGAACTAGGGTAGCCATAGTGGACATGGCGAGGATTAGATGCAAATACGACATAAATTTTAGGACTCGGTAATGTTTAAGGTTGGAATAGACTGAATATTCTACATAGGACATTTATAATATAAAGTAAACACAGTCATGATTTGGAACGTAAACGATTTCATTGCCGGTGTAGGCGTCAGAACAAATAAGAGACTACTGGCAGACCGGTTAATGCCAATGGTAAACATTGTTATAGAAAGTTATAAGACAAGTAAAATGGAAAGTGACATGTTTCTTCTTTCTGCAACGAGTACTTGCAGAAGTTATTTAGATTCGGTAGGGGACTTTCGTGTGATTTTTTTAAATACGAAAGGTAGAATTATTTATCAGGAGTTCGTATAATTTATGTTGCAAGAACGTTCAGTCAGCGCGATTGTGAAGGTAAATCGTAATACATCTCTCCTCGAGTTTCTTAGATAGACATAGTGTAAATAGTTTGCGTTAATTGTTTTTAGATTTACGGAAATGAACTTGGTTTAATTTTTAATTTTGTTACTATTTCGGAAATTCGATATTCGAAATAAAGGGCAACATTTATTAATCGTGGTATCTAGACACAAGAATAGAAGATTATCGGTGTAATTCAAGACTCTTCGTGGGAAAACTTCACTTCAACGTCATCACAAATCGTTGCTAAGTCTCAGCAAATAAATTTAATAAGTCTTGGCAAAGAGGAGATCAGATAAACGTTGAAACGGCCTTGACAGATCACGAAAATTAATACTTCAATTTAATGGCCTGCCAATAAAAATTATTGATGAAGTAAAATTTAAATTAAAAAATTAATTTAAATAAATTGTAATAAAGAGAATAATAAACTTCGATTAAATTAAAGTTGAATCAATGAACGCTGTAATGTGTAAAGTTCTAATGAAAAACTCTGTAAAGTGCTATGTTATTGGGAAAAAATCTGATTCATTTAATTGTTAGAATTCATTTTATTTTTAACAAAAAAATTTTTAGAGAATACCCAGCCGAATGGTACGTCGCCTTAAGTATTACTCACCCATTTAAGACTTTTGAAGTGCTCTCCGTTTTTCTCTCCATTTGTTTCTCCCTCCTGTCTCCCGGTCCGTCTTTCAATCCGTGTCTATTCGTTCGTCTGTATGTGTACGTTAGATGAAGAAAGGACATGGACGAGGAAGGAAAGATCACGCGCGGTCCGAAGCCCGTTTGGTAGAGTACTGCTCCGACATTCCCGAGATATTGATCGGCGAAAACAACCGATCAGAGCAGTCGGTCGCTGGAATTCTCCTCCAGACTGCGACTGCATTCGACCTAGCTAGGGTAGAGAATCCTGCCGCCGGGGGCAGTAGAACGCCAAGACCGCCAGGTCGGAGGAACTGCAGTGGATCACTTAGCCACCTTTGGTGATAGTTTCTTTCGGCCTCAACGTTTCCGTCCCAGGTTCCAGAGACTTGGTAAATGTAGATCGTCCGTACTTATTGTCTTCCTATCACTTTAGTTCCAGAGTAGTAAGAGCTCTAGTTCTTTCTAGAAACTTTGAAGCTGCCCAAGCCTATTACATGGAGAACTGTTCGTCCCTACCATTCTCAAAATCGCGCGTCGTCTTTCCTCGCTTAGAATATTGTACATCAATCAAAGATAAACCAGCATTGATGGTTTTTCTACGAGATAAAACCCATTCTCAAATTGTCCCTGTCTGTTCGCCCCGAAATATTTCTGACTATTAATACCCTCTAGAAGCCATTATTATTCGTTCGATTTGTGAAAGAAAATTTCCCGGGATCCGCTTTTTGCGGTCTTAAATTTATTTTGTGCCTCTGATCCCTTCTACTGATGTATGAGGAAATACATAGCCGCTGATTAATTTCTTTTCGATTTCTTTCCTAATATGAAATAATACCTGCATTGCAGATAGAACACGAATATCTCCCTTGTTAAAAAAATCAGAAGTATATTTTTAAGGAATGAACTCAAATAATTATTGTAATTTCAATGGTGTAGTAAGTAAGAGTTCATAAACAACTTATTTATTTCAATTTTTCACTTATCAAATTCATACTAGAAACAGAAACATATATCCAAATATCCCGAGATGTGCCAAAACTTGCTACGTTACCGTATGCCGAAGAGGTGTCCAAACATTAGCCAGGTTACCGTATACCACAAAACGTCCAGAGAGCCCTGTCCAAACGTTCCCGCAAGAAAACTATCACTGCCCGCGCATGAGCCCCAGTCTTCGCCAGGCGAACTCGCAATGGCCTCCCTCTGCGATATGCGCTCGTACACCCGCAGCTTGCTCAGGGTCTGTTGGTAGGCTTAGTGCGGCTGTCGTCGCCGCTGCTGCTCTTTTATTACATTCTATTTTACATTGACAGGCAGTACAACGTTTAGCTGTGAGACTCTTCAATTGATCGATGAAGTAGCTTTGTATCAGCGAAGTGTGAAGGGGGTGACTTCTTGACACCTCTCTGATAGTGATTTCATTTGGTTTTAACTTCAACCTGGGTTATAGTGAGAAAAAATCTTTAAACATTTGTTAAAGGGCGATGACAGGGTTTAGAAAGGAATTCGATAGGAGAGACAGGTAAATGGAAGAAATGAGGTTACCTTACCTGATGTCAGAGAGATATTGAAGGAAAATGTGAAATGGGAGACAGTTTCTAAGGCGGCAGAGTTCGGGGTTGATCAGTTTCTATTTCGTAAATGACTGCTCCGTACATCTAATGTATTTGTGTTTAATGTGGTTGAAGCAGCTGAAATCCGAACAGGGCACGCGTAAGTTAATAACGGAAGAATATGTTTGTAAATAGTTTAAGAGGAATGGATTTCTAAAGAAGAGTTTCTATTAAGAATTGGAGCGTCGAGGAATGATAAGAGTCCAGAGATAAGGGGCGAGGAAAGAGAGGGTACCTTAAAGTAAATACTTAGTATTTTGATTTATTTGAGTTAATTTAGATTTTACATACTTGTGAGCAATTTTCTGTTTTCTAGGTGACATTGAATTACATGACATGCTGTGTTTCGGATTGCATAAAAGAGTAAAGTAGCATCTGCAGAGAGAGCTGTGTTAACTGTGTTACTAGTAGGAATGTCATGTCCCTGGTAGACGCCTGCTAAAGCGTAACGAATGCCTCCGCTCCGCCTCTGGCGAACGCCCACCACCACCTTCACTCGCCCGAGCGGCGGCACGACAAGCCCTTCGCCCCTTCGCGGGACTTTCAAACGGCCGCACCGCAATCCTACGAAATGACCACAGAAACTACATTTATGTACACTCTTGGAAACATAAAATTTCGCGTCGAAAATGCCTTGGCCCGAGAGGTTGATGGCG